>JAMWET010001616.1:27500-134518 GCA_024036415.1 Prochilodus magdalenae
GATGTTTTCTAATGAATAATATGAATTGGATATAACATGGTTAGCCTCTAATTATGAAAGGAAACCAAACGTCCTTCCTGCCAGCTTCCCTCTTCCCTGTTTAGATCGTGTTGACCAAATAGAGACATTTCTGTGTCTGCGTTGTGCTTTAGGAGGTGTCTGAGGCGATTAGCCAGCAGAGGGACCTGATGAGGAGCGTGCTGGAGGACACGCACCTGAACGGCCTCCGAATGGAGGGGGGCACCTTCCTAGCACGGGTCCGAAAAGAGGAAACGTGTGAAATCGAGAGCTACAGGTACTGCTGATCAACCACGACTCCTCCAAACGCACACCCTGTCTCTGGTGGTCCTGGTTTTCACTACGCTAGACTGTACGTCCACTCAAAACACGGCCGCAGAGCACTCATCAGAGTCTGGGGAGGGGGGCAGCAGTGTAGGCCAATCACAGATCTGGTAGATGCTGAGACCCCCTGCCTGAAACTTCCGATCCGTTTTGTGTAGGGATGCCGTGGATGTGGCCTGTTCACTCTACAACCAGATGGACGAGGAGGTCCATAAACTGGTCATCCTGTCCAACAAGTCCCTCCAGCAGCTGGAGAACCTTCTGGAGCTACGCACCTTCCAGGAGGAGAGTAAACAGGTGAGATGACTGGTTCCCACTCGTCCGTGTTCTTCACTGTAACAGTCTAATCAAGCTGCACTGCTGTCGTATCTCAGTCACTATGAATATGAATCCATTTCTAATTAATTAAGATAAACCGTGTTACCCAGTCACTCCTACTCACACAGTCCGGTACCGATAACATGCTCTGTGGCTGTGTTTGGGCAGATGAAGCGCTGGTTCAGTGTGGAGGCGGAGAAGCACCTGGCTCCCCTGGACTCCCTCACCGTCACCCTCAGCTCCCTGCAGGAAATGAGACAAAGCCTGGACCAGTTCAGCGAGGAGGCAGCGGTGAGAGGGCTTCTCCAGGAACATTTAGTTCAACATAAATTTGACCAAATGTGCTGTACCATTCGCACGCCCCGCATTTATTTCCCTCCTTTGTCAGACAGATAAATTAATTAACCAGCGGTTTTTATTAATTTTTTTATTCACCAAAGATCAGGGCTAATATGTGACTGCACTGTCAGCAGGTCCGGCAGAAGCAGGCCGCAGCTCTGATGAGGGAGTCCAGACGTATGTCCAGCTCGAATTTACTAGAGCTTAAACAGCACATCAGCTCCATCCTCCACCGAACGGACACACGCCGGACCGAGCTGGACATCCTGCTTAAGCTCTACGAGTTCTACGAGTCGGTAAAGACCCCCACTTATGATTTACGCTGCACGCTGCACGCTGCACGCTCGACTCTGAGTCTCTAGGTGCACTTTACTTCGCTGAGTACTTCATGTGATATCTGATCAGAGTGACTGGATTTGCCCTCCCTCCTGCAGGCCGACCGGTGGATGGCACACTGCAAAGATTACTTCCAGCAGTTGAGTGTGCAGGGCAGCAGGGCTAGCTACACTCCGGAGGTCCTGCAGGTGTTACAGGACTACCACAGCGAGGCCAGTAAGTTTTCCCTGGAGAACTTCAGCTCCCTGAACGAGACAGTGTCTACACTGGGCAGTGAGCGCGAGCTGCAGCGCTGGAACCTCGTCTGGACCGAGTGCCAGCAGACCCGGCGGAGACTGGAGGAGGCACTGACCAGAGCCACAGAGACGCCGGAAAACCTGCAGGGTCAGTAGCGTCTCTAATCAGGAGGTGCCACTGTTTTTAGGACATACGTTCTGGTTTATTAATAACCTTGTGTAATATTATTATTATAACAGAGCCGGACACCAGCACACCTGACCGCAACTCCTCCGACCTCTCCGAGTCTGGGTCCAGCATCCTCTCGCCCGCGGAAAGACTCCGAAAAACGTCCCTGGACTGTGGAGAGGGCAGCAGCCCCCTGCCCGAGACCCCACCACCTCGGGGGTCCAGAGTGTTTGATTTTGAGGAAAGGAAGCCTCACTCGGCCGGCCCTTTCTCCAAGAGCCATTCCCTTTTCCCGTTCTCTCCCTTCCCCTTCCCTACGGACAGCGGGAAGCTCTCTCCGTCGCTCTACGATGACACAGACAGCGACTGCACCGTGGATTCCTCGTACTCCTGCCGCTCCGAGCCGGCGTACAAAAGCCACCGCAAGCCTCCGCTGAAGAAGATCATGAAGAAGACGGTGAGCCACGAGCTGGGGCTGCGGGAGCACCACGGATACAGGGGGGTGTACATCAAAGGCCTGGAGATCAGCAACGACGTGCGCGTAGAGAAGAAGCCGCACAGGCCAGAGGCGACGAGTCCGCCACTGATCCGCAGCCACAGCCTTTCGTCTCCCTCCAGAACCAACGGCAGACTCGGCGAAGGAGAAACCAAGAGACAGAGCAGGTGGGATAGAGCTCTACACACAGCTAAACGCAGAGACACGTTCAAATCATCTCACACACATACAGCCGCTTCTCCGGGGTATACAGTGACTCTCTGACGAGACTCAGAACCTCTGAACCAGATGAGGATGATCGTCCAGGTTCATATTATGACGTATATGACGTGTCACTCTGTCTCTCCTACAGTAAAGCACAGCACATCATGGATGAGATGATTTCCACAGAGAGGGAATACGTGCGCTCCCTGTCCTACATCATCGAGCACTACTTCCCTGAGATGGAGAGGCTGGACCTGCCGCAGGACTTGAGAGGCAAGCGCAGCATCATCTTCGGGAACTTGGAGAAGCTGTGCGATTTCCACGGCCAGTACTTCCTTAAGGATCTAGAGCGCTGCGCACACACGCCTCTGTCCGCCAGCAGCTGCTTCCTGCGACACGTGAGTCTTCCTGTGAACAGCCTCACGGACGTCATGCCTGAGACGTTTAACAGAATGGCGTGAAGTCACTAGTAGCTGACCAGTAGAGTAAGCTGTTACCCCACCAGTCCGCATCACATGACTGCAATAAGCCCTGTGCTTCATTCGCAGGAGGAGCAGTTCGGCATGTACGCTCTGTACAGCAAAAACAAGCCCCGCTCAGACGCTCTGCTCACCAGCCACGGAAACAGCTTCTTCAAGGTGAGACGCATCACTGACCTAACGGAATAAGCACGGTTTGATTACAGGTGTAGCCAAGGGGTGGCTTCTTATGAAGCACGGATACTCTACCAGCCACTCGCCCATCATCAATAAAAATCAGTCATTAGGGCTGTTAACAGTCAGTAATGATCCCTCCTAAAAATCTCACGAGCCTGATAAAGGCTCATTAAGAGAATTTTTATAAACCCCCAGTTCAGTCCCAGCATCAGTATGGTCTACACAAATCATGTGTAGCTGATGGTCTAGATGTGTAGGTCTGGCTGGGCTCCTGCTAATGCTACTGTAGGTTAGCATGGTTAGCATGGTTAGCATGGTGACCAATTATTATAAAGTCACCTCACACTTTTTTCCTGCCTGGTAGTTTGCCCCCCCATTGAAGGCTTTCTAGCTACACCTCTGTTTGGGGAGGCACAGCCCGGCAGGATGCTCTACATCTCGTTAAGTGACACCTACAGTCCATCTGTTCTGGAGCCATAGCAAAGTTTACATGTGTTCAGCATATGGCTGCATCGGGGCTCATCAGATAATCACACTGAGATAGTTTAAATCACGTCAGAACTGATTTCACTGTGCCAGGTTTGTGCCCAGCAGCGCCACAGCCGCTCTTGACTGGCTACATAAGAAATCAGATCTCCATAGCGGTGATGTAATAAAGGCTTGGTACCTTTGAGAAGGTGTGATGGTGAGAAGGTGTCCGTAGCCATACTCAGTACCTACTCACTGAATCTGGAGGAGAAATTTGAAATCATAATCACCAGTTTAAAGATGAATGTTTTTTTATTTTATATTTGATCCTCAGAACAAGCAGGTGGAGCTGGAGGATAAGATGGACCTGGCCTCGTACCTGCTGAAGCCCATCCAGAGGATGAGTAAATACGCCCTGCTACTGAAGGACCTGATAAAGGAGTGCGGTCAGTCTCAGGAGCAGGAGCTCACTGACCTCAAGGCCGCAGAGGAGATGGTCAAGTTCCAGCTTCGCCACGGCAACGACCTGCTGGCTATGGACGCCATCCGCGGATGTGATGTAAGCAGCGTGCTAGCCTCCAGATAAGCTAATGCTAGCGTTGGCTAACTGGTTTAAGTCTGAATGCTCAGAAACGACCTGCTGGCTATGGACGCCATCCGCGGATGTGATGTAAGCAGCGTGCTAGCCTCCAGATAAGCTAATGCTAGCGTTGGCTAACTGGTTTAAGTCTGAATGCTCAGAAAGGTCTATAGCTCGATCCATAAACTCATTTATTTAGAACCGATAAGGATGTAAACTCAAACGAGGGCCAGCCGGAGAACGAAACCGCTCGCCCTGTTACTGAACTTTCCCCCATCCCCTGTGTGCAGGTGAATCTGAAGGAGCAGGGGCAGCTGAGGTGTCAGGACGAGTTCATGGTGTGGTGTGGACGCAAGAAGTACCTGCGACACGTCTTCCTGTTTGAGGACCTCATCCTCTTCAGCAAGACCAAAAAGATAGAGGGGGGATACGACATCTACATCTACAAACAGTCCTACAAGGTACATCTCCAAGGGGAGAGCCCATATACCTGACCCCTAGAGCTTCGCCAGTCAGGGCAGCCAATCAGATCAGACATCATTTACATATCTCGGTCTTAAATTCACGATGACAGAAACACTCTGTTCGATCGTTCACTCTTCAGTCCGTATGGCAAAACTGCCAAAGCAGCCTGTTTACACAAGGCCTCCCATTCAGCCGGCGCAGTGTGGCAGCGACTGTTTCTGTTTCCCTGCAGACTGCCGAGATCGGGATGACGGAAAACGTGGGCGAGAGCGGCCTGCGCTTTGAGATCTGGTTTCGCCGCAGGAAGTCGCAGGACACCTTCATCTTGCAGGCGAACTCAGCTGAGACCAAAGCAGCCTGGACCGCCATCATCGGCAAAATCCTGTGGAGACAGGCCCTGCGGAACCGAGGTCAGACCGTGGTCACATGTTTCAACTCAGACACAGTGTAGTGCCCACAGCATGAACAGGTGTTTAATGTGTGATGTCATCTAAGCAGCTGAATTTGCCACAATTGTGATGTCACAACCATGAACATGTACGTATACACTACACTGCCAAAAGTATTCGCTCGTCTGCCTTCACACGCCTCAGAACTTGAGCTACGTTGGTTCACCCTTTACAGCTATACCAGCTTCAAGTGTGATTGGTCACTCCAGAGAACACGCCTCCACTGCTCTAGAGTCCAGGGGCGGAGCTTTACACCACTGCGTTCCACGCTCTGCACTGCGCTTGGTGATGTAAGGCTGGGATGCAGCTGCTCGCCATGGAAACCCATTCCATGAAGCTCTACACACTGTTCCTGAGCTGATCTGAAGGACACATGAAGTTTGGAGGTCTGTAGTGATGGACTCTGTAGAAAGATGGTGACCTCTGTGACCTATGACCCTCAGCATCCGCTGCCCCCGCTCTGTCATTGTACGTGGTCTACCACTTTGTGGCTGAGCTGCTGTCGTTCCCAATCACTCCCATTGTGTTCTAATCCCACTGACAGTGGACTGTGGAATATTTAGTAGGAGGGAATTTCACCACTGGGCTTGTAGCACAGGTGGAGCATCCTATCACGGTACCACGCTGGAGTTCACTGAGCTCCTGAGAGCGACCCGTTCTCTCACTAACGTCTGTAGGAGCAGTCTGCATGGCTAGGTGCTCGGTTTTTACACCTGTGGCCATTAAAGAGGCTGGAACACCTGAATTCCATAATTTGGCTGGGGAGTGAATACTTTTGGCAATAGAGTGTATGTCCACAGAGTCTATCGCGGCCTAGCACACCCATCTATGTGGTCAGGAGCAGTTTGGCTGCTTTGATCCAATGTGAACTGAGGTCAGGTGAGATCGAGGATCTTACCTGTGCTGTTCTTTTCTGAACGTCAGAGTTGCGGATGCAGGAGATGGTTTCCATGGGGATCGGCAACAAGCCGTTTATGGACATCAAACCCAGCGAAGCGGCCATCAGTGACCGGGCCATCGACTACATCATGAAAGGGACAGGTACTCCTTCACGCGTGCTCATTTGTCGCTAATGCTAACTTTAAAGCAATGCTGGTAGTTTATTGCTAATATTTTGGTTCATGTTGTGTCACATACTGCCCCCTCATGGGCCTGTGTGGTACTGCAGATGGCTCATCCTCCTTCACCCAGTTTGCACACCTGCAGGCCATAATGAACTAATTAAGGCTGATACTTAAACCCCTTTGTTCAGGCTGTTAGCTGGTGGAGGTGTTCTGTGATGATGGGGTTAAGGCAGGGTAGAAGTTCAGAGTGGTTTTTATTTGGGGCTTTCCAGCACAGTCAGGAGACCTCAGAGACAAATCCACAAACCAAACAAGCAAACCCAGCTCAGAAGGAAGGGAGTAACACAGAGACAGCATCAGTACTCAGAACACCTCCTCAGAAAGAGTGGACCGTAACCCTTCTCTCCTCTGACAGTCCCTCTCTCTCTCTCTCTCCCTCAGAGTCCCGCTCGCGCTCCTCTGTCTCCGTTTCCCCCCTGGACCACTCCAGCCCGTTTAAACGGCCCCACTCCACCATCTCTAACAGCAGCTCCTCCTCCTCCAGCAGCCACTCCTCCTCCTCCTTCCTCAACCTGCACCTGTACAGCTCCACCACACACACGCTCACCCACACCCATCCGCACACGTTGCCTGGCTGGCCCTACGACTGCATCGAGGAGGACGAGCTGGAGCAGGACGTGAGCACCCAACCGTCCATGAGTGAGTTGGTCAAAGCATACCGCTCATTTCTGAAGAGCTAGGTCTGTGTTCATTCAGTCATGGCCACTTTATTAGAAACCCCTGGACATGTAATCGGAAACCTCAGGCCACTTTATTAGAAACCCCTGGACATGTAATCAGAAACATCCGGCCACTTTATTAGAAACCCCTGGACATGTAATCAGAAACATCCGGCCACTTTATTAGAAACCCCTGGACATGTAATCAGAAACATCAGGCCTCTTTATGTATGCTGTGAGAATGTATTAGAAACCTGTGGCCACTTTATAAGAAACGTCTGGCAACATTATTAATAAGCAGTGGCCACATTATCAGAAACACCAGGCCGCTTTATTAGAAACACCCTGGACATATAATCAGAAACCACAGGCTGCTTTATTAGAAATTCATGGCCACTTTATCGGAAACAGCAGGCCACTTTGTTAGAAATTCATGGCCACTTTATCGGAAACACCAGGCCACTTTGTTAGAAATTCATGGCCACCTAATTAGGACACACTGGACACACTATCAGAAACTTGGCAAGTTAGTGGAAGTGCAGGGCTGGTGTTTCTAATATAGTGGCCAGTTAGTGGCAGTTAGGTGGTTTTGCTGACCCTGCCCCTTTTTCGTAACCCTGACTGATGAGAAAACAGCCTAGGCGGCCTGAACTTTCCCACGTGTGATGTTGAGGCGACCAGCGGCCTGTGTAGTTTGTTTGAGTGAGTGACAGCTGAAGCTCGGACCAGCAGCACGATAACAGAAACATTTTCCAATATCGAGCATCAAAGCAGCGCGCAGGGCAGGGTGACCGTCTGTAGGCCGAGGCTCAGCCAACACAGGAAGCTAAGCAGGAAACGGGCCCCTGTGGTGTCTTTGTTTCTAAAGAAACCACCACTACAGCTAACGCTGTCTCTGCAGGGCCCGCGGGCCACTCTGTCACTGTGCGGTTAAACTGGTAGAAACTGATTGAACAAAAATGTCATGATGCAAACAATAAAGTACCTCCTCAGCTCCTGGGCTCATAGCGGACCTGGCAGTTAACAGCGCCCAGATGCTTCAGAGGCTACCACTTCAGGCTTTCTGAGTGGCACTCCTGGGGTCGGGGGGTCATTTCCACGGTCACAGCGAGATTGGAGTCGCCCTATAAAGTTCTTCCGTGTTAGTTAAGTCCTCCCGGCACGCGGGAAGCGCTGCTGGAAAGAGAAAGTATTAAACTGAACTTATTAAATAACCCTGTTCTCCGTTTCACATTCGTCTCCCTCTCCTCCTCCTCAGTCACAGAGAGTTCAGAGTCCTCCTCCCAGAGCGTGTCCAGTGAAGGAGTGACCCCTGTATCATCACTGAGCGTCCCTCTCCACCCGCCCCTGCTCATAGACAGTTACTCCAGTGGAGAACCTTCGTCCTTCCTCTCCTCCTCGGCTCCCTCCTCCTCCTCCTCTTCATCCTCCGTCCTCTTCCACAAAGAGCAGGAGCTTCCGTCCGAGCCCAGCAACTTCATCACAGCGGTAAGTGCACTCTTCACACGCCGCGGCACATGAGCAGATCAGTGGACGGTTGGAGCAGTTGGTTGTTGGGCCTCTCGGAGGAACGGAAGATGGCACATGCTAACCTACTTTCTTTCCAGCTGCTGAAAAACAGGCCACCTTAATTTCCATCCAGCGTTAGTCCTCCACGCCTCAACCTCCTTCTGATATTTTCTTTCACCAGAACTTGCCGTCTCACGTGTCTGTAGGCCTCTCGACTTTGGTCTGAGTCGAAGGGTTTAGATCAGTAAGTAAAGAGCATGACGCTGTGTTTGTCCCGATTACCGCACGCGCAGCCGTGATGGCCGACTCGGCTCCGGGCTTTATCAGGGTGCTCATAGCACGAGGGCCGACTCAGGAACCGGACGTCATGTACGGTGCTGTGTAAAAGTCTTGGGCTTCTGAGAACACGAGCTGTGGACTCATTTAGGGGATGTTCTTGAGAATGAGAGGGCGGGAGTTCAGATGAACAGTAAATTTATAATAATTTGACGTCATCTTGTTGCTCAACCATTTCAGCTCTCCTCGAGGAAGCCACGTATTTATGGTTACCCACTGAGTCAGGAGCTGGAGGAGGAGAAGTGGTGTTCTGACCAGCGTGTCAGAACGAGTCTCGTATTTAGAAAACAGGAGAAGGTAAAACCTGCTCCCAGTGTGAGGACACGGAGCCAGACCTTCTCCAGGTCATGTGGGCCTCTTAATCATGACATTCACACACCATGTAACCGGTGTTTCAAACGAGCTCTAAAACATCAACAAAGATGGAAACACAGGGTCCCAGAAACACAGGGTCCCGGAAACACAGGGTCCCGGAAACACAGGGTCCCAGAAACACAGGGTCCCAGAAACACAGGGTCTCAGAAACGCAGGGTCTCAGAAACGCAGGGTCTCAGAAACACAAGGTCTCAAACACAGGGTCTCAGACACACAGGGTCTCAGAAACGCGGGGTCTCAGAAACGCAGGGTCTCAGAAACGCAAGGTCTCAGAAACACAGGGTCTCAGAAACGCAGGAACACAAGGTCTCAGACACACAGGGTCTCGGACACACAGGGTCTCGGACACACGGGGTCTCAGAAACGCAGGGTCTCAGAAACGCAGGGTCTCAGAAACGCGGGGTCTCAGAAACGCGGGGTCTCAGACACGCAGGGCCTCAGACACACAGGGTCTCAGAAACGCAGGGTCCCAGAAACACAGGGTCTCAGAAACACAGGGTCTCAGAAACACAGGGTCTCAGACGGGAGCAACTTTCACACCCACCGTCTGAATAACGGGGTTTCCACGCTTCTCAGCTGCCTAAGACTTTCACCAGACCCGGTTATTCAGCGAGCGAGAGAGGTAAAGGACGCAGCTGCTCCGAGATGGTACTCGTGCTCTGAGGCGCTTGATAAACGGGGGCTTGTGTGTGTGTGGCGGTCGTTTGTACGCGGTGTGTGTTTCTGGGGATGCATGCGGTTTCTGGTCCTGCTCTGGTGGATGTGTGTGCAGGTAACAGTCTGCATGGGGTCTTTGGGTTAGATTTTTTTTCTTCTTCCTCTTCTTCTTCTTCCTCTTCTTCTTCTTTAGCGGTGGGTTCAGCTCTGGGCCGCCGTGGACCTTTATCAGGTTCTCATGATGTGTGTTCTGATTTAGGGGATCCATTCCCACCGTCTGTGTGAACATACGATAGAGGAGACGGGGGGCGTAAATCAGAACTCGTCTGGGACGTTTGATAAACACAGGCTTGGACTTGCGTGTGGTGTTTGTGTGCGGGGGTCTGCGTTAAGGGGGGGTGTCTGAGATGCGTTGTTTCCTGGGTGATTTGGGTGTTTATGATTTCCTCAGTTCACCTCGCTCTGTAATCTCCTGGTGTGAAGTTTCATATTTGCTGGTCACTTTATCAGAAATTCCCCGGCCATGTCTGCAGGATTAATTAATATTTAAATATTATATTTATTACAAACGTATAAATTTGTGAATATTGTTTTGTCTGGAGGTCTGAACGCAGGACGTACCTCAGAATCAGAATTCAGCACATCATATGGTTCAGCTCTTATTAATATGATTAGGGCTGGCAGCTGTTATTAGCACACGCGAGTGTGAGCATACCACCACTGCGTACAGGTGCACACCACTGCGTACAGGTGCACACCACTGCGTACAGGTGCACACCACTGCGTACAGGTGCACACCACTGCGTACAGGTGCACACCACTGCGTACAGGTGCACCCCGAGGGTTTACAGTCAGGTCTCAGATTAGCTTTATCTAGAACCCCTGTGTGCACCATGTCCTGTATTATCTGTCAAGTTAATGAACCTGTAGTGATAGAAACCACTCCCGACCTTCACCCAGAGCAGCAGCAGTCTGTACACCTACACAGTGGGCCAGGTGTTTCTGATCAGGTGACCAGCGATTCTGCTTAGTGGGACTTCATAAAGGGGCCTATACATATATATACACATTCACCACCACAACAAATACGATGCACAGAGGGTCCCAGTCATTTCAGTTCAGTTTATTTCTCAGTTATTTTTTAATCTGTACAGAAATCATAAACAGTGGAAGAGAATATTCTCATTGGTTGGTTGATTGATTGGTTGATTTGTCCTGTAGCTTCCATATCGTTGCGGTCTCAGCATAACACATAATGTATAGCTATTATATTCATGGTTTAATATATATATTTATATATATGTTTTATTAAGGCTCTCCGTTTTCTTTCTCTCTCCGAAGCTGTGAATCCCGCCGCACTATTTCCCCACACGCCTCAACTACACATTTGGATTTCGGATCCGAACGGAGAAGCACTGGACCAGCGTGGACGTGACCCCGTGGTCATATCAGAGACTGATTAATGTACATATATATAACTTCCTGTTTCTGCAAGCGGGCACCGAGCGGCTACGCAGTACTAAAGCATGGCGGCTGCTGGAACGCCGCAGACTGAGCAGCGAGCGAAGGAGCGGCCGTTCAGGAGGAGCCACAGCAGCCTTCTCAAGCAGTCCGTCTTATTGATCTGTCTGTACAGCCAGCAGAACCGGCTCCGTCTCGAGGACTGGAACCTCTAATAAAGTCCTGCTCGTTTGGGTTTTTTCCAACTCCGTGTTGCGTGTTTGCTCTCCAGTAGCAACAGAGAAACTCAGAAACTGTATCACAGAAGTTCCTCCTCCAAACACTTCTTCATTCGGGTTCCGACCGCAGCTTAAACCGCTGCCCAGACTAGCTCTGAGCTCAGAGAGGACACAGGCGTACGGATAGCGAGAAACTAAGAAAGCAGAAGTTTCAGCGTGTACAAACCGTCAGTACGGTCACAGGCTCTGCCAACACGGACCAGTGCTCGGAAACCTCTCCGGCCCGTGTAAGAGGAGCCTGTGACTGTACTGAGGTGACAGCTCAGGCCTGGCGGGGGCGTGTTTAGGGTATGGCAATAAATAATCTAAATTTGATTTAATTAATGAACTAATTTTTGCATTTCTGACCCTTTCATTAATTTCTCTTCAGATTTGCTTCAAAGTTCTATCGGGGCGGTCTCCAGGCTGTCATAGAGGAGCTGATCCGGGCCGTTTCGGTTCAGAGAACTTGGTTTGACTCATCCAGTTAGTCCAGCAGGTCTGAGAGCGACGGAGTGCTTCTGCTTTAGTCCGAGCTGCCTTTCTCGAGGTTGCGTTTCTCAGCATGCATGAAGAATATGAGAACAGCGGAGACCAGCATGTCCAACAGCGTCACGCACAGCACCACGATTTCCACCTGCACACACACACACACCCACAGAGACACACACACACACACACACACACACGCACACACAGAGAGAGGGGTGATGAGATCAGGAGTGCGTGAAGCGTGTCGGATCTCTAACCAGCCTGTTCCTAAAAGTCCTGCTTCGTTTTATTGGACCCGAGGAAGTGATCTGAACCTCCAGGACCCAAAGGAGGGATCCGATAGGCTTAGGCTGGGCTGGACAGAGGGAGACCGAGCTTGGGCTTGGATTAAAGCTAGGTTAAAACTAACCTGACCTTTAAACCACTGTTTCATTCCTGCCTCGTGTCACAGTGAGCCTGGATTACGGTTAATCCTGCAGCGCCGTTACGCCACACCAGGTTTACTCCGGTACTGGCCCGGCTCTCTGGCCGGCTCTCGCCTGCAGGTTTTTGGGTCAGGCACAGCCGGCGGTTGGAGGGAGCGGCGTGTCGTGAGCGAGGGGCGCAGACTCGGCTGCTTCGCCCCCTGCCCCGCTCGGAGAACATCAGACATGTTAGATATTTTGGCCCTTGAACAGATATACACTTCCTGTGGCTGAGCGCGTGTACATGATGCTCACTGTCACATGCACGTTTAGCAGCGTCGGGCCAACACGAGAACCCACTTCTGAACTCTTACACAGGCCACGCCGCGTGTTCACGCCAGCCTATACACAGTCATCATACTCTCATCGCATATGACTGTATATACAGCGTGTACAAGTTGCCCTCGGCCTCAGAACAAAACCTCGGATCTCCGGTTCTGTTGGTTTCAGTTTAGAGAAATTAAATTTGACTTTTATACTGTGTGTGAGATTTATGAGGGGTTGACCGAAAATGACCCAGCATGACTTAGAGAAGAGGTACATCTGGTTGCAGTGACAATACAGTGAGGTTTTGTTCTGACACTTATATATATATATATATATATATATATACCTGTACCACGTGTTCAAACGTTTAAAGATGAAAGGGTTAACACAGCAGGTAACCCAGGTACGCTGTTATTCATCACATCACCTTTTAAGCATGTAGGGGGAAGAACTGTGGAAGCGCACTCAGCTAAACTCTAGTTTAAAGCTAGTGAAGGATCTGGGTTTTATATTATTTACACTATACATATATATATAACATACAGTGGGGTACATAAGTATTTAATACACTGATGAAGTTTTCCCACCTACAAAGAATGGAGAGGTCTGTTATTTTTATCGTACAGACACTTCAACTGTGAGAGACAGAATATAAAACTATCCAGAAAACAGTATGATTTTAAATAACTCGTTTGTATTTTATTCCCCCCGGTGTATATATATATATATCTCCACTGTCCAAAGAAGTATCTCCAAAATTTACAGGAGAGGCCAAAAACCTCATTTCATTTCAATGGAAGTCAATGGAACCAGACGGCGTTCCGTGAGGTCTTGGCCCATTTCTGTTGGTCCGCTCATCATGAAACGCTCACACGGTGTAAACAGCAGCTGCTGCGTTCAAACGATGCATGAAAGTGAAAATCAACAAAAATGGAGATACATGTTTTTCTTTGGACAGCGACGATATGAATATAAATATGGGAGGGAATACGAACCATCGGCTCTCCGGTTACCAGGCTGGTTCCCTAACCCACAACTGCGTCTCCAGAACGAACGAACCAGCCCAAACATACTGTCTAAAGATCATAGGTGACGAGCGGGTCACACAAACGGCACATTCCGGTCGCTCGGAAAAGCTCTACTGGAATCTTTTCTGGATTCGTGTCCCTGGATTTTGGAGGCCGGTTTTACCGGTCAGTCCGGTGCAGGTCCTCTGCTTTCGTTGCGTGTAACGTAAACAAGGACAGGTCTTATCTCTGTACCTGACTGACCCAACACCACCATTACAGACATCCAGTGAGCAGTGGTGTGCTCCATCAGTCATCCTGTGCAGCACCATCGGCAGACGGCTGCACCACGCAGGACTACATGCACACAGACCGTTACCACGACTGTCCTTAACACCACGTCACCGTCACCAAAGACTGCAGTGGTGTCGTACCAGACTGTCATGGAGTGACTCAGAATGGCAGCGGGTCATCTTCAGTGACGAGTCCCGCTTTAGTCTTGGTGGAGACGCCCAACGAATCCGTGTGTGGAGGCATCGTGGTCAGCACCAAGATGGACGGTTTGTAGTCACACGTCCAGAAGACCTGGTGTCCCTCCACCTCCACCCCTACCGCACCATCTGCAGGAACTGTGTGAGGATGTTCAAGCTGCATGGGATGGATTATCACAGGACTCCATCAGGAACCTCTACAGCTCCATACCGAGACGTCTGGCGTGTTGGGTTAGTAAGCACGGCGGCCCGACGCCATACTGAGAGACAGACTTCTGTATGTGTAGCTCAATAAATATTGATCATATCAGTCTAAATTTATCATCAGTTATTGATCCTGGTCACCTTTATCTTCCTTCCCAACACACCCGCACTCCCACACCTCCTTCTGGGTGCAGCTAGCCCCTGATGATGAGTGTATGATTAGTTATAATGATTCTGATATTGCTAATTTGATGGTGTTGTGAATCATCACCTTCACATCTCAGTTACCTTGTAGTACAGTGTGTCTTTATCTTGTGTGGCAAAATCGACAGCCAACAGTATGGTTCCCACGCTGGCCATGACCAGGCACAGGACGTTGGAGTAAATGCAGACCTGCAGGAGGAATAAACAGCCTGAGTGTTCATGTGGAGGTTGGGATACATACAGTGTTAACAAATACACAGCACGGAAACACCAACCTGTAGCAGTCCGGGGTTCTTATACAGCAGGTTGGACAAAAATCCAGCACCCAAAAACTAGCAAACAGGGCGATAGAGAGACGTTAGCGCCATGAAGGATCAGCAGTGTTCAGCAGAGCAGCTCTCTCTAAAGAGAAGGTTCTAGATAGTATACACACTTAACCACATCCATCCAACTCCATTATAACCTCACCAGATAAATAACGATAGTGATACCTTCAGGCTCCTGCAGGCGGCGCTGCTCGAGGATGATAAATCCCTGCGGGGTGTGAGTGACGGGATCCATAGATTGGGAAGAGGTGCTACAGTGCAGGGAATGTCTCCAGAGCAGATGTTAATGACTGACTGGTAGACTCGTATGACCGTACGCTTCCATACACCTGCAGGTTCAGCTACTTCCTTCACACTATGGTCTTTGGCCACGCCCACATGCAGTCCCTCCTTTTAGCCAATCATTAACATCTGCTCTGGAGCCAATTTCCACACATGGAACGAGACACTCCCTGCACTGTAGCACCTCTTCCCAATCTATGGATCTCGTCACTCACACCCCGCAGGGATTTATCATCCTCGCGCAGCGCCATCTGCAGGAAGCTGAAGGTGCTACCACCTTAAACACACCAGGTGAGCTTATGTCCAGCTGAGTGGTCTCTAACTCTTTCATAGTGCAGCTGTAAGTGGTCACTCTGCTGTGACTCCACGTTTTGGAGAAGAGATGGTGTAACACTGGTTTAAAATATTTTAGATGTTTACCATTATTCCAGTCAGGAGAGGAACCCTGAAGAGAGTGAGTAGCAGCTCCCCTATTCCAAACACTGCAGCAAACACCACGCCGAGTCCGAAGCTCAGGATCCCACTGGAGATCTGCACAGACTGATACAGATAATACAGTAATGTTGAGTATTAAAGGTTCGGTAAGTGTTCAGCATTAAAGGTTCGGTATTAAAGGTTTCAGTAAATAATCAGTAATATTTAGTATTAAAGGTTCAGTAAGTGTTCAGTATTAAAGGTTCAGTAAAGTTTCAGTTAATGTTCAGCATTAAAGGTTCAGTAAAGTTTCAGGCTCTGTATTCAAGGTTTGATAAGTTTTGTATTAAAGGTTTCAGTAAATAATCAGTAATGTTTAGTATTAAAGGTTCGGTAAGTGTTCAGTATTAAAGGTTCGGTATTAAAGGTTCAGTAATAAAGGTTTCAGTAAATAATTAGTAATGTTTAGTATTAAAGGTTCGGTAAGTGTTTAGTATTAAAGGTTTGGTAAGTGTTTAGTATTAAAAGTTTGGTAAGTGTTTAGTATTAAAGATTCGGTAAGTGTTTAGTATTAAAGGTTCGGTCGGGTAAGTGTGTTTAGTATTAAAGGTTCGGTAAGTGTTCAGTATTAAAGGTTTGGTATTAAAGGTTCAGTATTAAAGGTTTCAGTAAATAATTAGTAATGATTAATATTAAAGGTTCAGTAAGTGTTAAGTATTAAAGGTTCAGTAAGTGTTCAGTATTAAAGGTTCAGTAAGTGGTTAGTATTAAAGGTTCAGTAAGTGTTCAGTATTAAAGGTTCGGTAAGTGTTCAGTATTAAAGGTTCGGTAAGCGTTCAGTATTAAAGGTTCAGTAAGTGTTCAGTATTAAAGGTTCGGTAAGTGTTCAGTATGAAAGGTTCGGTATTAAAGGTTCAGTAATAAAGGTTTCAGTAAATAATTAGTAATGTTTAGTATTAAAGGTTCGGTAAGTGTTCAGTATTAAAGGTTCGGTATTAAAGGTTCAGTAATAAAGGTTTCAGTAAATAATCAGTAATGTTTAGTGTTAAAGGTTCGGTAAGTGTTCAGTATTAAAGGTTCGGTATTAAAGGTTCAGTAATAAAGGTTTCAGTAAATAATTAGTAATGTTTAGTATTAAAGGTTCGGTAAGTGTTTAGTATTAAAGGTTTGGTAAGTGTTTAGTATTAAAAGTTTGGTAAGTGTTTAGTATTAAAGATTCGGTAAGTGTTTAGTATTAAAGGTTCGGTAAGTGTTTAGTATTAAAGGTTCGGTAAGTGTTCAGTATTAAAGGTTTGGTATTAAAGGTTCAGTATTAAAGGTTTCAGTAAATAATTAGTAATGATTAATATTAAAGGTTCAGTAAGTGTTAAGTATTAAAGGTTCGGTAAGTGTTCAGTATTAAAGGTTCGGTATTAAGGGTTTCAGTAAATAATTAGTAATGTTTAGTATTAAAGGTTCGGTAAGTGTTCAGTATTAAAGGTTCAGTAAATGTTCAGTATTAAAGGTTCGGTAAGTGTTTAGTATTAAAGGTTCAGTAAGTGTTTAGTATTAAAGGTTCAGTAAGTGTTTAGTATTAAAGGTTCAGTAAGTGTTCAGTATTAAAGGTTCAGTAAGTGGTTAGTATTAAAGGTTCAGTAAGTGTTCAGTATTAAAGGTTCGGTAAGTGTTCAGTATTAAAGGTTCGGTAAGCGTTCAGTATTAAAGGTTCGGTAAGTGTTCAGTATTAAAGGTTCAGTAAGTGTTCAGTATTAAAGGTTCGGTAAGTGTTCAGTATTAAAGGTTCGGTATTAAAGGTTCAGTAATAAAGGTTTCAGTAAATAATTAGTAATGTTTAGTATTAAAGGTTCGGTAAGTGTTTAGTATTAAAGGTTTGGTAAGTGTTTAGTATTAAAAGTTTAGTAAGTGTTTAGTATTAAAGATTCGGTAAGTGTTTAGTATTAAAGGTTCGGTAAGTGTTTAGTATTAAAGGTTCGGTAAGTGTTCAGTATTAAAGGTTTGGTATTAAAGGTTCAGTATTAAAGGTTTCAGTAAATAATTAGTAATGATTAATATTAAAGGTTCAGTAAGTGTTAAGTATTAAAGGTTCGGTAAGTGTTCAGTATTAAAGGTTCGGTATTAAGGGTTTCAGTAAATAATTAGTAATGTTTAGTATTAAAGGTTCGGTAAGTGTTCAGTATTAAAGGTTCAGTAAATGTTCAGTATTAAAGGTTCGGTAAGTGTTCAGTATTAAAGGTTCAGTAAGTGTTTAGTATTAAAGGTTCAGTAAGTGTTCAGTATTAAAGGTTCGGTAAGTGTTCAGTATTAAAGGCTCGGTAAGTGTTCAGTATTAAAGGCTCGGTAAGTGTTCAGTATTAAAGATTCGGTAAGTGTTTAGTATTAAAGGTTCGGTAAGTGTTTAGTATTAAAGGTTCAGTAAGTGTTCAGTATTAAAGGTTCAGTAAGTGTTCAGTATTAAAGGTTCGGTAAGTGTTCAGTATTAAAGGCTCGGTAAGTGTTCAGTATTAAAGGCTCGGTAAGTGTTCAGTATTAAAGATTCGGTAAGTGTTCAGTATTAAAGATTCGGTAAGTGTTCAGTATTAAAGGTTCAGTAAGTGTTCAGTGAGGAAACTTACAGCCCAGGCGGCTGGCTGTTTGTCCAGCAGCTGATGCATCAGGTGAGGTTTGTCAGGAATCAGCGTGGTGGCTTTGTAGTACTTGATCAGCGGGTGACTGTCCTCCTCGCCGTGTCCATGTTTTCTGGGATGCTCTTCAATTATGTCCATGGCAATGCTGGCACGAGCCATGATCCGACCCGATTACTGGAGACAACAACACACGTATGTCAGAGCTGCCCAGAGGCGCCCACCTGTCACAGGGCTGGAAGTGTCATGTCTCAGAATATTAAACTGGACAGTGGAGCACCACACGTTCACACGCTTCAGCTGTCTGGGTTTCAGTCTGAGGCAGAGGCCTCTTTCCCAGTCCCTCGTTCCTCCCCTGCCTCAAACCCCAGCGCTTCCTTTAATCTACAGCCACCAGACTGCACGTACTCGCCCCGATCTCAGATCCCCGGACCGCAGTCACACTGACCGGGCTCCACACCAGCACTAAATCCGGACGGCCTGGCTTCAGCTCAGATAGCGCCCATTCACCCACACCAGCATTCTGCAGCTCCGCCTGAGAGTCCACTGAGGACACCGTCACACGCGCCAAAGTGAAAGTAACAGCTAGTGGTGATGTGAACGCCAGATCTCCACAGATCTCAGTTCTCACGGTCAAGAGCAAATCTAGAACAACGGTTCTGCAGTAAGAGGGCAAAGTGCAGAACCCCGTCCCCGCAGAACCCCGTCCCCGCAGAACCCTGTCCCTGCAGAACTCAGTCCCTGCAGAACCCTGTCCCCGCAGAACCCCGTCCCCACAGAACCCCGTCCCCGCAGAACCCTGTCCCTGCAGAACTCAGTCCCTGCAGAACCCTGTCCCCGCAGAACCCTGTCCCTGCAGAACTCAGTCCCTGCAGAATCCTGTCCCCGCAGAACCCTGTCCCCGCAGAACCCTGTCCCTGCAGAACTCAGTCCCTGCAGAATCCTGTCCCTGCAGAACCCCGTCCCCGCAGAACCCCGTCCCTGCAGAACTCAGTCCCTGCAGAATCCTGTCCCCGCAGAACCCCGTCCCCGCAGAACCCCGTCCCTGCAGAACTCAGTCCCCGCAGAATCCTGTCCCTGCAGAACCCTATCCCTTCAGAACCCCATCCCTGCAGAACCCCATCCCTGCAGAACCCCGTCCCCGCAGAATCCTGTCCCTTCAGAACTCAGTCACCGCAGAATCCTGTCCCTTCAAAACCCTATCCCTGCAGAACCCCGTCCCCGCAGAACCCAGTCCCCGCAGAATCCTGTCCCCGCAGAACCCCGTCCCTGCAGAACTCAGTCCCCGCAGAATCCTGTCCCTTCAAAACCCCATCCCTGCAGAACCCCGTCCCCGCAGAACCCTGTCCCCGCAGAATCCTGTCCCTTCAGGCACCTGTCCCTTCAGAACTCAGTCACCGCAGAATCCTGTCCCCGCAGAACCCTGTCCCTGCAGAACCCTGTCCCTTCAGAACTCAGTCACCGCAGAATCCTGTCCCCGCAGAACCCTGTCCCCGCAGAACCCCGTCCCTGCAGAACTCAGTCCCCGCAGAATCCTGTCCCCGCAGAACCCCATCCCTGCAGAACCCTGTCCCCGCAGAATCCTGTCCCTTCAGAACCCCGTCCCCGCAGAACTCAGTCCCTGCAGAACCCTGTCCCTTCAGAACCCTGTCCCTGCAGAACTCCATTCCATTACTGGATAAACTGGACTGAATGCTGGATGTTTACGTCTGATTGATTATTGATTGTTAAAATAGCAACACAAACGCCTGTAATGATTAACGAAGGGTTTAATCGGAGCTCATGTTAAATTTAACGTTAATGGCCAGAACTGTCAGTAAAGCGGATTATCAGCAGAAGATTAATACCCCACCTCAGTGTTGAGTTACTGTCCTTATGTATAAACGGCCCATTAACAATCACAGTGATCCCAAACACCACATCAAAACATCAAACACGACTCCGGACTTCCAGAGACGGAACACCTGTAGACTCAGATATCCGGGTAAACGTTCAGAATTCTAAAAAATCATTTTAGCTTACATGTGTCTGATTACAGCTTAGACGCCCCGGCCCAGCAGCGACCCCGAGCTAAACCAGCACACTGGAGTCTGGACACCTCGTCTGAGGCAGAGCCTGAGCTCCAGTGCGCTGGAGGGACCTGCCTGGGGGCTGCCTGAGCACAGCCGTTATTAATTCACTGAGGAAATAAAGGACAGGAAGTATGAATGAGTGTGTGCTGCGGCTGCGCAGATTAGAGTGTGTATCCGTGTGTATCCGTGTGTATGTGGTGGATTCAGGAATAACTGTGATGGGTCTGTTAGGGATTGTGTTGGGGTCGTGTAGCTGCGCTGCTGTGGACGCAGACGTCCTCCTGCGGTTCTTCCTGTGAAGCTAAAAGAACAGCCTGCAGAGCGCTGAACCAGCACCGCAGTGAGGTACACGGTGCATACCTGTTACCCGCTCTTATTCTTCTATAGTGTTGGTGTTCCCTAAGTACCGCTCCGTGTGGGTTTGGAAGTCTAGCATCCATTGGAAGTCTAGACAAACACTGCACAAAGTGTCTGAAACCCAGATACAGATACAGATACAGATACAGATACAGGTATAGACATAGGTATAGGTATAGATGTAGATATAGCTATAGATACAGATATAGGTATAGATGCGTATATAGACTGTAACCACAGTGCTGCATCAGCGCTTTCTTAGAACGACAGGAAGTCTCAAATCGCCGCTCCCAGCTCCCTACACACTACATAGAAATTGAAGTTCTGGCTCCCCGCCAACAGTGAACAGTGTACATACGTACTGTATATAACAAATTATGTTTTTCAAGTTTTTGACATAAATTGTCAAATTTTGCAAATTTTTCTTTACATTGTCAAAAAAATTCAAGTTCTATTACCTTGAAAGTGTATATATATATATATATTTGCTTCATATATATAAATGTATATCTTTGCTGTATATGTACATATATTTAAATACAAAAGGGCTTTTATATATATATATATATATACATACACAAATATATATATATACACAAATATGTTTATACACAAATATATATATATATATATATATATATATATATATATATATATATATATATATATATATATATATAAAGAAAAAATATTTAAAGAGCTACATATATATATATATTTTTATATATATATATATATGTGTGTGTGTGTGTGTGTGTGTGTGTAAATTATATATATATATATATTTGGGACACATTTTCTATTTCCACACAACGATGTAAATAGCAAATATATAGATTTGTAACATCTCCATTTCTACTCGTCTTCCTACGTCGCATGGACACGGCGGCTTGTTCTCTACATTGTGTGAAAACTGTGTGACGGATGGATGAATGGAAATCCTCCAGCATCACCTGGAACGAACCCTCGTTACACGAACGCACATCAGAAGTTAAGAGTGTGTTAGATCTGAATCTGATAAAGCGCATGCTGGAAGGAGACGGGATACGGGATTTTCCAGTAAACACAAATCCACCCATCATCAGAGGATCGCTCTACAGGCCTTAACACAGCCCACATAGTAAAAGCCCGTCATTCAGATTAAACAGCTGGAACTACAGAGAGGGACAAACCAGAAATCAGTTTTAATGGAAGTCAATGGAACAGTCATTTATAATGGACAGCCAAGATATATATATACACACACACACACACATATATATATATATATATATAGCTTTATACTATATACTAACTATATATTCTTTCTTTTTATATATATATATTTATGTTTCTGTATATATATATATACATAAATACACACATATATATAAAACATTTTGTATTTAAATATATGTACACATACAGCAAAAATATACATTTATATATGAAGCAAAGATATATATATATATATACACACACACACACACACACACACACATATATATATATATATATATTCAAGTTTACCTATATATATATATATATATATAGCTTTATATATATATATATATATATATATATATATATATATATATATATATATATTCTTTCTTTTTATATATATATATTCATGTTTCTGTATATATATATATATATAAATACACACATATATATAAAACATTTTGTATTTAAATATATGTACACATACAGCAAAAATATACATTTATATATGAAGCAAAGATATATATATATATATACACACACACACACACAGCAAAGATGTGTATGATACATTTATAATATAAGCATGTGTTTATATTTATCTTTATATTTATATATTTATCCCGTATATTATATATACACATATATATGGGATATATATCTCCATTTCTGACATTTCTATTTGTCATCCTACATCACTTGAGCACGGCAGGCTGTTCTTTACGATGTGTAAATATTCCACGATGAAACAAACAAAAAATCATTTGGGTAAATATTTAGTTTTGCCTCCTCCTGTAAAGTGACAGCTGTGATGTGTGTGTTATAAAACATTCCATAACATTAGAATAAACCTCGATAAACATAAACACAGTAAACCACGCGAGGTTAGAGCCGCTGCCAGCAGCACCTGGTTCAACTTACTGAAGGACTGATTAGATTAACCAGGTGACTAGTAACACTGGACCTACGGCTAAACGGCTAAGCTGTCCAATCACAGTGCGTTATTAACTCACACTATAAACACTCACTGTCCAGATACCAAACCTCACATCACCCTCTCTGACCGAGGATGACCAGGTGATCGCTCTATAGGCCCGGACACACCCTGGACAATCCAAGTCCCTTATTTACATTAAACAGCTGGAACGTTACTGTAACCCAGCTGCACCTTATCAAGTCATAATTAACACACTACACTGACTGAACACGTACTCCAACTTCATCATGAAGCTGCTCACCACAGTCCTGATCACTGTGGGCTGAGTTGAGTTAGCTTGTTGATCAGACCTTGTATCTCCAAAGCACTAAACATCCTTATGGAGTCACATACAGTTAAATCTACATTATTTAAAATCTACTAATTAAATACACGAGTTAAATCTACATTCAGATATAACATCGTCAGAGCCGCACACTCACCACACTCAGCTTCCTGTGTGCCGTCCTGAGGGAAACTCACATCTGCACTGCTCACGCCGCAGAAGAGCTCGAGAGGGGCTGATCGAGAGCGGCGGAAGCTAGCAGAGCTAGCGGGTCGTCTGAGAGGAGCAGGAGAAGAAAACCTGAGAAACACTTCAGAGTATCTCCCAGGCTTCAGTACACACGGCTCACTCGGACCTTCAGCCGGAGAGCAGCTGGGCAGCACAAAGCACTGAACCAGCCTGAGAGCTATCACGGCTCCGCCCACTTTTAGCCATCTACGACCCTGTATGTGAGTTTACAAAGCTCCGCCCACTTTTAGCCATCTACAACCCTGTCTGTGAGTTTACAAAGCTCCGCCCACTTTTAGCCATCTATATCCCTGTCTGTGAGTTTACAAAGCTCCGCCCACTTTTAGCCATCTACAACCCTGTCTGTGAGTTTACAAAGCTCCGCCCACTTTTAGCCATCTATATCCCTGTCTGTGAGTTTACAAAGCTCCGCCCACTTTTAGCCATCTACAACCCTGTCTGTGAGTTTACAAAGCTCCGCCCACTTTTAGCCATCTATATCCCTGTCTGTGAGCTAACACAGCTCCACCCACTTTTAGCCATCTACAGCTCTGCCTGAGAGCTAACACAGCTCCGCCCACTTTTAGCCATCTACATCCCTGTCTTTGAGTTTACAAAGCTCCGCCCACATTTAGCCATTTACAGCTCTGCCTGTGAGCCTATTAAGCTCCACCCACTTTTTAGTCCTCTATAGCTTGGTCACAAAGCTTGGTTACAAAGCTCCACCCACTACTAGCCATCTATAGCTTTGTCTATCAGCCTGCAAAACACCGCCCACTTTTTTACCCATTTACAACTCTGCCATTAAGCCTACAAAGCTCCGCCCACTTATAGCCATTTACAGCTCTGTCAGTGAGCTTACATAGCTGCACCCACTTTTTAGCCATCTTAAGCTTTGTCTGTGAGCCTATAAAGCTCCGCCTACTTCTTATCTATCTTTAGCTTTGTCTGTGAGCCTATTAAGCTCCGCCTACTTTTTAGCTATCTTTAGCTTCTTAGCAATTTTAGCCATGTACACAGTGCAGCCCCACCCTCCAGCTCTGTCCACCTCTGACATAGTGAGGCTACACAGCTCCGCCCACTCATTAGCAATAATGCAATTATGAAACTCCGCCTTCTCGTTTAGCAGTTAAATGAGACTGACAAAGCCCCGCCCACTTCTGAAATGACTCACAGGCTCATTTCGTGGCTGAGAAAAGCACTCCGACTGAACCGCACCTGTCTGCAGGTGCTGCACGTTCTCTGTGCGTGTCGGGGTGCTTTCTGGCGGCTGGTTTCAGGGTTTTGTTGTTTTTTGTGTTTTTTTGTGTTTTAAAATCCCACAAAACCAAAACTGGGTGATGCAGACAGGCTGAGAGGAGCAGGTCCTAACTGAGGCCGTATCTGAGAGCCAAGAAACGGTAGAAAGTAGAACTAAAACCCAAATTAATAAAAATATCGTCCTCTAATAAACATACATCTCTGTTGTTGATTTTTACTTTTATGAATCATTTGAGCCCAGCAGCTGCTGTTTACACCGTGTGGACATTTCATGATTAATGGACCAGCAGGAAAGACTTGAAACTGCTTGGAAAGACGTCTGGTTCCATTGACTTCCATTAAAACTCGCTCAGGTTTTTGCCCTGGCCTGTAAAGTAGCTGGTTTGGAGATGCTTGTTATTCTTTGGACAGAGATAATATTCAGTTTAATGCTTTTATTATTTGGGCTTTATCTTAATTAGCTTTATCTTAATTAGCTTTATCTTAATGAGCTTTATGTTAATGAGCTCTATGTTATTGAGCTTTATCTTAATGAGCTCTATGTTAATGAGCTCTATGTTAATAAGCTCTATGTTAATGAGCTCTATGTTAATGAGCTTTGCAGGTTAATTAGCTTGTTCCCTTCCCTCACGGTTTCTTGTCTTGCTGGTATCGTGACACGGCCTGCGTATGGTAATGTATGAAACAGAAAAAGGGAAAAATGCATGTCTACGTGAATTTGGCCACTTCCTTTCTGAAACTGCTGTGACCTCACCCCCTTGCTCTCTCTCTCTCTCTCTCTCTCTCTTGCACTCTCGATTGCTCAGCCATCCACACCTCAGACTTCACACTCGTCTTCATGCTGATCTTCACGCTGATGATACTGAATTCCGAGTCAGGTAATACAGCTCCAAAATCATGCGTGTTCATCCGCGACATGTTTAACCTTATTATAAATTGCTTTTATGATGTAAGCTGAAGGTTCTAGGCTATAACGGGTTCTAGGGTGCTTATCATGCGTCACTTTTATGGGTTTAAGTACAGTTTTCCATGCTTATTTTAGAGGAGAAGGGAACCTACTTCACTTTCGGTGCCAGTTGATGGAACCGGACTCATTTAAACGTCTTTTTAGGCCACTTATTTTAGTCCATTCAGTCTGAAATTCAACAATGTCCATACAGTGTAAAAGGTGAGAGATATTTATGTATCTAATTAAGTCAAACGTGGTGGTGATGGGAACCAGGGCTGTCTAGAACACACATATAGACCCTTTTATTGGCTGTCTAGACCACCAGTGAACCTAGATGACGGAATACTAGTGGGAAATCTGAAAATAATTTTATAATAATAATTTTTTTAATGGTTTTCTTCGGGGTCTATTGTGCACGGACATCTGGTTCTTCTTAATCGCCACCACTGTGAACAATTCAGACTCCATACGTTTATCAAGAACATACAGAAGTTTTACGTTTATATTGTTATGTGTATGTATGTATATATATATATATGCACACATACATATATATAAATGTTATGCATGTAATGATACAGAACGTTTATAGAAGTCCGTAGAACTGTAGATTTCCTCTTTAAAGTTTATTTAAAGTTTTTTTTTTTTTTGCTTTAGCCTCTGCGCTAATCAGTCACGCCTCTAAACCCTTCAATTTTAGACCAAAGAGACAAACTAAGACCCTCTAAGACGTCCCACCCTATAAGCCTTAACTGTTGTGTTAGCATAAATACTCCTCCTTACGATGCTAATCTGGGAATGCAGCTAACATCAGCTAGGTCTGTTTTTATTGCAGGCCAATGAGGTACACGTTCAAATCGGATGACTGCATGGTCATCACCATCCCTCTCCAGAACATCAGGAACACTAGAGATGGCCAGCTGATGCCGGAGAAGTTCACCTGCGTGTTCAAGGACATGTACAAGGTCTTCCTGAAGGGACGACCGAAAGCCCTAGGAGTAAGTCAGCTCCTCCTAGTTAGCTGTTAGCCTAGCTTTACCTCTGCTAACCAGCTTAGCAACAAAACACAACGTCCAGCAGCCCCACTTCCTCTGCTGACCAGCACTGGAACGTCCTAGTGCACTGAAGAGAGTAAATAGGAGGAACTGAGGCTTTTAAAATCATTTTAGGTCTAAAATAAAATGCTAAAAAGTGTTAGCCTTAGCAAACCAGGTCAGGAGCTGTAGCAGCCCACCCTGAATAAGAATTAACCCCCCTCATAAAGGGTACTGGACTTACTGATGTAGTTCAGTAGAACGCGACAGTGTTATCTGAAAGAACTTAAATACGTGTGCTTAAATCATTTTACAAAGTTTCTCCATAATTCAGAGTTCGTACTTTGTGTTCTGTACAGTGGTGGTGATGGGAACCAGGGTTCTTCTGTCTTCTGAGTGTATATGGAATGTTGATGATGAAAATCTGGAAAACCTGGAAATCCTAAGTCTCTAAGGCCCTGCAGCATGTATCCCTTCACCATGAATGGAGTTTAAGGCTGAGATCTTCTCCACACTATCATAAACAGCGTCTCAGACATCAGGCAGCGTATTCAGAACCACCTCATGTAGGAGCTTTCTGTGAGGGAGCTTTTAGAGGGGACGTCTGGTTACCTTCACCACCACTGTTTACAGATCTGACCTTTTATCTAAAACAAAGTGTTTCACAACAAACCACTCTGAGCAACTTTGATCTGACATCTGAAGATATGTAGATCTATTTATTATGCAGAAATGATGAAAAAAAGATGAATTAAGGCGGTTTTCTACCGTCTGAGTTGTAAGTTATAAGCTGCTAAAATTTAAATATTGTTTTTTTAGAGATTTGATCGAATAGATTTGATAAATGACATTGGTTTTTACAATATTCATAACTGTTACTTACGTTGTGTGCCTATTTCAGTGAATTACTTTTGAAATAAAGGTAAAGTTAAAAAATCCGAGAAATAAAAAAGGTCTCTGTGTAATAACCACCATCATATATTAATATAATTATAACATTTTATAACAAAATAATCTGTAAAATCAAACCTTTTGTTTACAATGTGGATCACACATTATTTAGACGGTCCCCTAAATATGATCTATAAAAATATCCCATATATAAAATGTCTACACTGTAAATAGTGCAACCTAAAAATTCACTCTTAATTTGTTAGTAAGTTTTACTCAACTCAAAAATTTACTTTGATTAAAGAATAATCGCTCAAAGCCGTTTTCTAGGTTGAATAAATCTAATTTATTTGCTTATAAAAGATTAAAGTTTATATTTTTCGTGGGACAAACAAACCACTAGGGTATGACTTTTATTAAGTTATGTATTAAGGTTTAACTTTAGGCTTAGGATAAAATTTAATAAAACTTTTTGGACTCAAAGTTCTCCTGCAATTAATACATATGTAAATGTATTATTATTATTATTATTGTTGTTGTTGTTGCTGTTGTTGTTATTGTTATTGTTATTGTTATATATACTTACAGATACACTTAGCATCTACACTGGACCATTCAAATAAACTGTTACCAAAATTGTACCAAAAATATAAACATAAATTATTACTTTTAAAAAAAGTACTTTAAATTGAGCGATTCTTTCAGTCACAGTAATTTTTGAATAAAACTTACTAAACTTATTGTAACAAACTTTTAGGTTGCACGTTTTATTATATATCATATATATATATATATATGTGTGTGTGTGTGTGTGTGTGTGTGTTATGCATTAATGATTTATTACGGTAGACAGTAAAGCATGGTGAGAAAGTGTTTACGGTAGTTATACATGTGCAGGTTTGATTGATTTGTTAAATTTCATCAATCACCAGATTTAATTTAAAGAAGAAGGAATTTGCTAAGCGTGTTACGGAATGGTAACTGTAATACTACAGGGGTAGACACTGGTGGAACCAGCTACACTGTAAAATGTGTTTTATTGGCCTAAACAAACTACCCAAATTTGTTACAAGCAAATTAATTAGATTTATTCAACCTAAAAAATAAAAAATTTAACAAACGAAACTTTCAATATTAAAGTAATCTTATGGAGTGGAGTAGGACGTAAAATTAAATTGCTTGCAACAAAATTAAATGAATTATTAAAATTAGTTAAAAAATACTTCATGTTACAATCAATTTATTTTATTTAGATTTAAAATAATCGTTAAAGTTTTATTAGGTTGAATAAATCTAATTCTTTTGCTTGAAATAACATAATTTTTTTTATTGTACAGTGTAACAGTTTTTGTTGTACAGTGTACCTTTGTACATTGTAGCAGGTTCAGCCGTCTCCTGCCAGTGTAGCAGTTATGAGATATTATATTTTATATCAGCGCTGTCACAGTAAAACTCTCCATGTGTCTGATTTTCCAGTTTTTGATGCTGAATGTGTTTCAGAATAATTAGACCAAAAGAAGTGACAGAGGTCTGGTTCCATTGACGTCTATTAGAAACTCTCCTGTGCGGCTGTGTGAAGGTTTCTAACCGCCGTGTAACCTGGTTTGTTTTTCTTTCTGTCTGTTGAAGTCAGCGCAGATCACCACGGGAGTTTTTATCCTGTGTCTCGGGGCCCTATTTATCAGCTACTACGGCAGCCTCCACGCCGTACACATCGTACCCAGCACTCTGGTAAGGCAACGTCTGCCTCACATTCAGACACACCAGCTCAGGGACTTCAGCTCGGCACTGTGGGTCTCTGTATTTATAGGACACCCGGCGCGGAGATAAACAGCACAGTGAGAAACGCGTGTAGGCATGAAATAGTGGCCATATGCGAATACATGAACTTCCTCATTTCACAAAGCCACAATCAGAGGAACTGGCTTTCGGTGAGAACAGAGGGACTTCTGTTTCAGCAGTTTCACCACTAAAGGGGCTGAAGGGCACTCCCACCAATGTCTAAACATTCTATCTGATTAATTAAATAATTAATATTTATAAAAATCTGAGCGGTTTGGTGAGAAACTCTCCGTTCTAGATAAAGTCAGATCTGTTCCCAGTGGTGGTGAAGGTAACCAGACGTCCCCTCTAAAAGCTCCCTCACAGAAAGCTCCTACATGAGGTGGTTCTGAATACGCTGCCTGATGTCTGAGACGCTGTTTATGATAGTGTGGAGAAGATCTCAGCCTTAAACTCCATTCATGGTGGAGGGATACATGCTGCAGGGAGCTGTGAGGTCAAATAGTCCCCCAAAGGAACTTAGTATTTCCAGGTTTTCCAGATTTTCATCATCAACATTCCATATACACTCAGAAGACACGTGTAGGTTCACTGGTGGGTTAGATAGTTATATGTATATGTGTGTTCTAGACATGGAGAACCCTGGTTCCCATCACCACCACCACTCTGAATGACTATTTAGATCTCAGTGACTGAATTATGTATATATATCACATATATATTTATGAACGTTCTGTGTGGGTTAAAGCCGTTTGTGAAATAATAACATTAAACAGAATCATATCAGGGAAGAATCTTTTCCTCTTTATCTAAAACTCTAGTATATGTATTTTCAGGGTGCACTGGAAAAAATAATATCTCAGCCCGTAAAGTGATCTTAATCTATCTGATAAATCTTAAAAGTCCAATTTTGCGATAGTTTTAAGTTGATTTTAAATTTATTGAACTCATTTCCAGGCTTTTTTTGCTTTGCCTGATTTTACTGAGCCTGTTTTTCTCTATGTTACCAGGTAATTTGATTTATTTCAAATGTAATTTCTTAAAACAAGCTTATATAGCAAGAAAACTAGCGAGAAAAAGCTCCTTAAGCACCAGAGACGTCTGGAAATAAATTCAATAATCATAAAATTAATTTATAGCCATCCCAAAATGAGAAATATAATATATTTCAACTAGATATAGGATTTTACGTGCCAGGATATCATTTTTTGTGGTGTATATGTACATAAGGTTTTTGTATTCAGTCACATAGGAGTTTTTTGGTGTTCCAGGTCGAATTCCATGTTGTTAATGATGTTCTAATTTCATGCCCTCTATAGAGAACATACATCTACACATTTAAATATACAAAAATTGTTTATTATCTGACTTGAACATATATAAAACCTAAAAACATCAAACCTAATAATATAATATAAACCTAATAAACCTAATAATAATAAAACATACAATTTGGCATGCCCAGAAATTGTCTACAGATTTTGATATATAGTTTCTGTTTGTTTATTAATAAAATAAATGTGTTATAATGTTTGGATGTTTTATTGTGTTCTATTTTGTTAAATTCAGTACATATTCAGGATATTAGTATATTAGCATGAGTAGCCGCTGGTCTGTGTAGAGGATGCGTAGTTTAGACAATCAACAAATACACAGACCTGACCAAACTTTGCACATGGTTGTGTTTCCATAGTGATGCATACTAATTTCCAGTTTTCCTTGTGATCAGTTTATTGCGTGCGGCATCCTGAGCTGTGCTGCTGGCCATTCTCCGCTGATGCCTGTAGTAAGTACAAACGTTTGGCACCAATACATAAAATCATAAAGCTAAATGTTTGGCATTTCCTGGTCACATGACATGTGTAAAACACGCAACACGTTCTCGACTGCACATAATAAAAAAATAAAAATGCATTATTTTATTACACAATGATATATTTATATAAGTCTTTAAGTTTTGATAAATGTTTATATAATAATCAGAGAAAATGCCGTATCTAATTGTCAGCTTACTTTTTCACGTGGTATTTGACGGGCGCTGCCCTTGTTTATGTTTATTTTCAGATCTTTCTATTATGGTTTTTTGTTTATTCGCTTATTTACAGCTGGTGGTTTTAGTCACATACAGCTGCGTGTACAGAGACTAACAAATGTGGAATGTGTTTTTTTGTAAACAGATGAAAATGTCCTTCATCTTCAACATCGTCGGCCTGTTCTGGGCCATCGCGGCTCTCGCTGTGTGTCCTCTGCTTCACGACCTTAATCATAAACAACTGGTAAATGAGCTCTATTATCATTACTCTATTATTATTACATCTCTCAGAGGAATAGAGCAGCGATACATGATGTCATCAGAACCGTATCGACAGGTGACTGACTCTATCTACTGATGTTTAGATCCAGCTGGTGTTCGGTGATGCTGGGTTACTGCACTAGAGCGTTGCTAACTCATGTTACATTAGTCCACATTTCTATATTTCATATAGTGGGGTCTAAAAATCTGAGACCAGACTGAAAATCTGAGACTGATTTCTTTTAAACCTGGAAATAAAAAATTATTTGAAACATTTTAACATAAATATTCAATATCAAGTTCAGACTAGTATAGCCGAGACTTATAAGCGATGGTGCACCATATCTAGGTCATCATTAAAGATCAGAAGTTCAGAGTTTAGACAACTCTCAGGTGACCTGCTCTTCGAAAGGCCAGTCGGAGTGCACACAGTCATTGTTACTACTTTTAGTGCAGAATTTCCAACTTTTTTCTGGATTTAACTAATTATAATTAAATAAAAAATATTAATATATATATATTAAAACATGTTCACTTATTTATCCTTTCTAAAATTCTAAAATTCATGAAATTGTTCAGAGGGTCAGATTTTCCTGTAATTTTTATGCTGATAATCGAATTTGTTATTGAAAAAATGTGTATTAAATTGTAAATAATGCAATAATGCACACACACACACACACACACACACACACACACACACACATGAATATATATATATATATATATATATATATATATATATATATATATATATATATATATATATATATATATATTCAATTTAATTCAACTTTATTGACATTATACCAATATATTGGTGCACAGTATAATGAAGTACATAAAATAGTATATATAAAATAGTATACAGGTAAAAAGTATACACAGTGCAAACACACAGACACAATATGAATATGAATATGAATATGTACATAAGCAGTAAGACAAGACACGAGCAGTGACTGTATATGAGGCATAATATCATATGCAGGAATGGAAAAGTAAAACTACAGTACACGTAGTTAAGTATAGTGTGTGAGGTAGCCAGGTGTGTAAACAGTAGATAAATATATATATATACACAACAAATATATATATAACAAATATATACAGTTTTTTACAATTTTACAATTTAGACTGAAAGTGGATCGAAACATATCTCTGAGAAATAATTCATTATAAACACAGCATGCTCCGGTTATATCTAGTGATATATATCTAGTGACATCCAGTCATAACTACACACACGTTTATTATTATAATTTTTTTTTTTTTTTTTTTAACCAGTATACCCAACGCCAAATGAACAGAAGGCTTGTGTGCTTCTTTCTGTATTAGACTTTTTCCTCTGAAGATATTGTTTATTATATAATTAATTTTTACCCTGGCCATGTTCCAACCTCTCCTTATGGCTTGGCGCTAAACAGGCTGCTTCATAAGGCATACGGTTCCCATATAATAACCCTTATTAAAACAGATCATCCTTTTAGAACTGGAACATGCTGTAACTCCTCTTTCAAACAGCTGAAACTGCCCATACGCCTTCATTGTGAGTGGGCGGGGCTAACCTGCTGTCGGGTGAATAGGTGGATAGATATAAATGGTTAGATGGACTGGGGAGTGAATGGGGTCATTGAATGTGGTCACATACGACGTCAGTGAACCACGAGCCCAGACTGGACATGACTGTACAGAGTAGAGCACATGGTGGTCCGCAGTTTGGTTCAGTAGGGGGAGGAGCTAGAGGACAGTGGTCATTTTGCGGCCTGTAACCTGTTTCCATTTCCGCAGGAGAAACACGACATGTACATAGGACTGAAGGGCGTGCTCGTAGCGCTGCATGCGCTCCAGTTCATCCTCGCCGCGGTGCTGATCTACTGGGAGAGTAAAGCCATCTGCAGAACCCACTTCAACACCCTGGTAACGTACAACCCCCTGCTATATATCAGCACCAGACCAGATCAGAATACAGGTATCCAGACGGCCTTTCAGTGAGTGAAGTCAGCTGCTTTAGCGCCACCCGTTGGTGCCACAGGTGTTCCCTTTAGGGCCACTGCACATGAGCTTAAGGCCTCTAATGCCAGATGTGGGCTAGAGGGGCATAAAGCACCCCAGGAGTGGGACTAGAGTGGTAGAGCTCCACTGATCATGCAACATGATCAGCGTACCCGACTTCACTAACAGTCAATCAAATCTTCACAGTAATGTTCAATATCAGTACCTGACACACAGCATTTCACCCTGACACTTTATATACACACACACATATACTGTACACTCATCATCAAAGGAGCAGCTGCACCCAGAAGGAGGTGGTGTTGGGAAGGAAGATCAAGATCACTAGGCCGATATGAGCTATGGCGTTGGGCCGCCGTGTTTGCTAATGACACCCGCTGCCACCATAACACCATAACACCCCAGCACAGTCTGGCACGACACCACTGCAGTCTTTGGTGACGGTGACGTGGTGTTAAGGACAGTCGTGGTAACGGTCTGTGTGCATGTAGTCCTGCGTGGTGCAGCCGTCTGCCGATGGTGCTGCACTAACAGGATGACTCATGGAGGACACCACTGCTCGCTGGATGTCTGTAATGGTGGTGTTGGGTCAGTCAGGTACAGAGATAAGACCCGTCCCTGCCTACGTCACATGTACAGTCAGGGGTAAAACTGGAATCACTGGCCTGTCCCACCGTGTCAAACCCACCCACCAAGTTTCACTCCAGTGGGTTGATTCCTTCCGGGTGCAGCAGCTGTGCAGCTGTTCTTTTGATGAGGAGTGGTACATTAACGCTGCCCTGCTGTACAGTAATGACTTCAGCCTCACCACAAGCATTTCGGTGCATGGATGTCCGAAGCTGAAACCTGAAAGGAGCCCTGTGATTGGTTAGAGAGCTCATATTGCCACTGTCTGTGGTACTGGCGAACGTGCTTGTGCAGCCCCGTACTTCACCTGTGGCGTCTTTGCCGTTCTCTCTTTTCACAGCCCATGATCACGCTGAAGCAGGACCAGTGAGCCGCCCAAGACGTCACACTGAACCCTGGACCGAGGAAATCAGACAGTTCCACCGCAAAACACTTCAGATAAGCTTAGCGCTCGATATAGCCTAGCCACAGTCTTATCAGCCCAGTGATTATCTGCAGTCTACATACAATAATGAACTGGTGCATGCAGCCATGGGAAAGACCTGCAGCCCCTGTTCACTCGCAGTTCTTGGTATATATTTCGTGGTATATATTTTTGCTGGTATGTATTTTTGCTGGTATATATTTTTGGTGGTATATATTTTGTGATGTATATATTTTTGGTGGTATATATTTTTGGTGGTGTATATTTTTGGTGGTATATATTTTTGGTGGTATGTAGTTTTGCTGGTATGTATTTTTGCTGGTATATATTTTTGGTGGTATATATTTTTGCTGGTATGTATGTTCTTTAATAGCAGTGACAGTGTATTTCCATGTGAGCGTGTGTAGGTGACTGAGCAGCTGGACCTTTATAGATGTGGTGTTTATATCGTGTGAGCTACACTGGATCCTTTGTGGGGAGGTTTGAGTCGTCTTTCCCAGCTGGGAGTAGGTAGAGTGGAGGGTGGGGATGGGAGTGGTCTCCTTCCTCTCTCTCATTGCTCAATAGCAGTCCAACATGCCAGAGAGACCACAGGGCCCTCATTCACCTGATAACTACTGGTGGACAAAGTACACAAGCCATGTACCTGAGTTACAGTAGAGACCCCCAAGTTAAACTCCTTGTTAAACTTTGACTGGTACTGTATCGCTCCTCCCCATTCAGCCTCCAGCAGTTTAGCTCCGCCCACTCACTCACTCACTGAGGTTATAAGGAGTGTATAAGCCTTTATAACCCCAGGATCAGCCGCAGATCTCCCCAGTGTTAATTAATAGAGATTTAATTCCAGGTGGTGTTGGACTGCTGCGGTCTGTGCACATGTACACAGCTGTGTTGTCAGAAGGTGTAAAGACGCAGATGTGAGGTCTTAAAGCTGTTTATCTGCTACACGTTCAGCGTTTGAATGTAAATATCTTCTTTAAACTGAGTTTTTTTCCGTTTGAATTTGTTTGGTTTTTTTTATTTGCATATTTAGTCTGAAAAATAGTGTGACTTTTTCTGACTTTTCTTCTGATACCTCAGGGTTTTTTTATTTTTCTGGTTTTTATTTGTCGTTTTTGGGGGGGTGGGGGTTTCAGATTTGTATGTGGTTTTTTTTTTTTTTTTTAATTTCCCTGAAATTTTCCTGTTTTCAGATTTCTGTTTTTCGGTCTGTTTGTTTAACCTTATTTTGGCTTCATGAACAAGCTCAGTAGTCAGTCTGTAAAAGAGAGAGAGAGAGGGAGAGAGAGTGAGAGAGAGAGAGAGAGAGGGGGGGGGGAGAGAGAGATACAGAGAGAGAGAGATACAGAGAGAGGAAGAGAGAGAGAGATACACAGAGAGAGAGATACAGAGATAGGGAGAGAGAGAGAGAGATACAGAGAGAGGGAGAGAGAGAGAGAGAGAGAGTGTGTGAGAGAGAGAGAGAGAGAGAGAGAGTGTGTGAGAGAGAGAGAGAGAGAGAGAGAGTGAGAGGTGAGAGGTGAGAATGAGAGAGAGAGAGAGAGAGAGAAGAGAGAGAGAGAGAGAGATACAGAGAGAGGGAGAGAGAGAGAGGGAGTGAGAGAGAGGCAGTGAGAGAGAGAGTGAGAGGTAAGAGGTGAAAATGAGAGAGAGAGAGAGAGGGAGAGAGAGAGAGATACAGAGAGAGAGAGAGAGTGAGAGTGAGAGGTGAGAGGTGAGAATGAGAGAGAGAGAGAGAGAGAGAGAGTGAGAGGTGAGAATGAAAGAGAGAGAGATACAGAGAGAGAGAGAGAGAGAGAGAGAGAGAGAGAGAGAGAGAGAGATACAGAGAGAGAGAGAGAGAGAGAGGGAGAGAGAGAGGGAGAGAGAGAGAGAGAGAGAGGTGAGAGGTGAGAATGAGAGAGAGAGAGGTGAGAATAGAGGAAAGAGGCAGAGAAGTGTGAAGATATAAGCACTTCCTTTTCGTGACGTCCTTATTCGTGACCACAGCGCGCTGATGTCCAGATCGGGGGAAGAACACGCGCCAAGGCAGAAACAGGTGCCAACCACACGCTCCTCTACAGGCAGAGCGAGGAGGCGATACCTGCACCTCAAACCACCTCGTCTGTTAGTGAGTGGAAAGAGACGAAGGAGGTGGAGAATAGAAAAGGGAGAACAGAAGGAGGAGAGAGTGGCGCCCGTATGTGATGCTGTACACGGGCGATATGGGGGGACATGTACGGTGTGTGATATGCTGAATGTGTGTTTAATATCTTTGAAATACGACAATAAAACATGAATAATAATAAAACCATAATCAGTGCTGGGCTGTAACTGAACATGGTGGGACCGTGACACTGTGGGGGACAAACCGCCTCCTAGTAACACCATCTTATCCAGCTGCACTGTTTACACACCTGCCCTGGCTCTCCAGGTCATCCCCTGACATGACCACAACGACTACAGTGACCACAGTAGAGCCGCCAGCGTCTGGTTCTGATCCTGAGCTCCATCTGTCACTTAAACAGAAAGCCTACGGGGCGGCTCCACCTTTACGATTACTGCCTCCGGGGTTAATCAGACTGTATCTGATAGATGTTCAGATCTCCCTTTCCCCTTAGCTCTGTCTGTCTCTCCTCACCCGGGATCCACCTTCTCTGTGAAGCTGTATATACTGATTGATTGATCCCTAGAGCATCAGCAACTCTCCTCTCACCTCAGCTCTCTTCCTGCCTCCAGCTCTCCTCCTGCCTCCAGCTCTCCTCCTGCCTCCAGCTCTCCTTCCCCATCCAGCTCTCCTCCCCCATCCAGCTCTCCTCCCCCATCCAGTTCTCTTTCCGCCTCCAGCTCTCTTCCTGCCTCCAGCTCTCCTCCTGCCTCCAGCTCTCCTCTCCATCCAGCTCTCTTTCCGCCTCTAGCTCTCCTCCCACCTCCAGCTCTCCTCCTGCCTCCAACTCAGGTTAATTACACCATCTTCTACAGCTACACTGTTTAAACACCAGCATGCATAGAGCATCAGCACCTCCCTCTAATGTCCAGCTGTCCTCCCTCTTCCAACTGTCCCACCACCTCCAGCACTCAGAAAGCCCATACATAGCTCTTTTGGACCAAAAGAACCCTGGTTCTTGAACTGGTGCCATTCAGGCTTCATCATCCACACCAACAGAGGGCGCTGCACAGTGGTAGTAAACAGTAGTACCAAGATGGCGGCGCGTGTAGATGACCTGTGAGTGTGTGGGCTGTTTTTCCAGATGTGTGTTTATATCCAGAAAGCAGCACTGATCAACCACTGGAGATAAGAAGACGCAGAGGAGGTTCTCCAGCAGACCACTGGGTGGCGCCATTGTTGCCTTCTCTTTCCTCAACAACTGACATGCCCACAGATGTGATCTAGATCCGTGCTGCAGAACCTGCTCTTTGGTTCCAGGTGGGAACAAATTTTTCAGGTTCCAAAGCTTTAGATAAAACTATGTTATGATATTTAATAAGAGGAACGGATTACAGGAACGAAAATATTTCACTGGGTTATCATGACCTAACACCTTACCCCACACACCAAGGCTGTATACAAAATGGAACACTACAGTAGTATGTACTGCACACTGTATACGCCCTGTGTGTGGTATACAGTACAGTAACAGGTTCTGACCTACAGTGTAGTATACTAATACAGTCACATGACCAGTGACCTCACATTTACCTCAGAGCTGTTATTACTGTATCCACTGTTTAGAGCTAGCTGCTGCTAACGCTGCTCAGTTCACCTGAGATACGGTTAGCCTAGCTGTTAGCTCCTGTCAGCTATTTCACTCTGAACCTGAAGAGGAAAGGAGAGAGGGAGAGATGGGGTGATAGAGAGTGAGACAGAAAGAAGGGAGTGAGGGGGAAAGAGAGAGAGAGAGCATGGTGGGTGTGAGGGCACCCACAGGTGTCTCGTCTAACAGAGACCTGGTTAGAGCAGTTATACCTGTATGCAAATGATATGTAAAATAGACCAACGTGTACACAACCGCTGATTCACCCTCACAACCATGCTCAACCTCACACAACCCCACACGCAAAGCCTTACACAACCTCACACAACCACACACAACCCCACACGCAAAGCCTTAACCAGGACAAACACTGAAATCAAGCAGGACACGCCGCTGCACCAACACGTCTACACAACCACACACAGTACACGCTGCTGCACCAACATGTCTACATAACCACACACAACCCCACACGCAAAGCCTTACACAACCACACACAACCCCACACGCAAAGCCTTAACCAGGACAAACACTGAAATCAAGCAGGACACGCCGCTGCACCAACACGTCTACACAACCACACACAGTACACACCGCTGCACCAACACGTCTACACAACCACACACAGTACACGCTGCTGCACCAACACGTCTACACAACCACACACAGTACACACCGCTGCACCAACACGTCTACATAACCACACACAACCCCACACGCAAAGCCTTACACAACCACACACAACCCCACATGCAAAGCCTTAACCAGGACAAACACTGAAATCAATCAGCACACACCGCTGCACCAACACGTCTACATAACCACACACAGTACACACCGCTGCACCAACACGTCTACATAACCACACACAACCCCACACGCAAAGCCTTACACAACCGCTGCAAACCCCACACGTCTAGCCATAACCACAAACACGAAAGTCAATCACACACCGCTGCACCAACACGTCTACATAACCACACACAACCCCACACGCAAAGCCTTACACAACCACACACAACCCCACATGCAAAGCCTTAACCAGGACAAACACCGAAATCAATCAGCACACACCGCTGCACCAACACATCTACACAACCACACACAGTACATACCGCTGCACCAACACGTCTACAAAACCCCACACGCAAAGTCTTAACCAGGACGAACATGCGAAACCACGCTGTGTCTCTCTAAGCGTCCTGGTGGCCTTGTGTGAAGAACGTTTCGGGCCTTAGAACCAAAACAGTGTCCTAGGTGAGATTCAGCCAGCAGAGACAGTGTCCCTCCTAATGAAGTCAGCCAGGGTCACTCTAGGTCAGGCTAAAGGCATCTTCTTGTTTTCTAGCATATTCACTCTTAGACAGGGGGGTTCTTCGGTAAAGGCAACGGCTCTATTTAGAACCAGGTGCTTGCTAAAATGGTCTTTTGGGTCGATTAGGAATGTGTTGTGCATGTTTCTAAATTCTTCAAGAACCCAATACATCTCATCAACCTGTACCTGAAGAACCATCTCGCCATGCAAAAATCCTTTTAAGCATGAAATAGTTCTGGAGAAGAACTCATATATGGAATTACTGGCATTACAGCATCTCATGTATAATGTATTATTGAATACCATAGCGTTTTCACAAGTTCAGTAATTAATGTAATTAACTCATTCGTTTAATATGCTTGAGATGGCTTTATGTATCTTATACAATACTCCCGTTTAGTTGGTCTTTTTTCTGACCCCCTTGGAACCCCATTTCTGCAAAACACTTTGCAACACCTATCCTTATTGAAGGGACATCATTTCTGTTAAACCGTTTGCAACGTATTGGTCGCAGTGAAAGCATCCCTTTTTCTCACATTCCCACTGAATTCCTGTTGAACACTTTCACCACTAAATACAGCTCTATTATACTTTTGTATCACAGTTCGTTCTATTCACCCCGAATTATCACTGCTAAACGTTTCCTCACAACCCACTAACTGAAAACGCAATGCTGCTACGCGGTTAGCAACAACTGTAGTCCTGCAGAACATTTCGCAGCACTCGTTCTCAGTGAACGAGGCCTTATTTGTGTTTCATTCATGTTCCTTTCCTTTTCTCATTACTCTTTACAGTATCTCAGGGAAATATTGGTTTGCAGGCGTACTGCACACATACATACAATGTAGTATATTTTATTCTGCAAAACACTCTGGAACACTTCGTCTTGTTGAATGTATCCTCATTCCCGTCAAACATTTTTGACACGACTCGGTCCCGTTATTCATTCCGTTACACTCTCTTTATTAATGTTTCGATTTATTATCTCACAAGTAGAAAACATGCCTGGAATCATATTACACATTGGGCACAATAAATTATATATACACGATGAAATACATAAAAGGCACCCATTAACCTGAGCATACAAACGTATGTGGATGTAGCTAGCTAGCTCTTGTAAGTAAGCTAATTTACCACTTTCTCTCTAAACAATATAGATTTATTTCGGCAAAAAACCACTTTTCCCATCGAATAATGTCCGGCTTCTGCTAAATATTCTACATCCAAATCGAAATTCGAACCAGAAGCTAGCGAAAACAGTAGCTAGCTAAAAGGACACATTAATATTTCAGCTAAACTCTTCGCGCTGTTGAACGCGGCTTTGTTTCTCTTGTCTATGCGCAGGCGCACCAGCTCCTCTCCTTCCCTCCGTGTCTCTGAGCTCCTCCAGCTCCATGCCCGTTGTGCCCAGGCCCTGTAGCCGCGCCGAGGGACTAAGTCCCGGGCATTAATCTTCTGCTCCGCTCCCGGAGCTCAGCTCTTTCTGTGCCAGTCGTGGGATTAGGTTGATGTCAGCCAGCATGGCGGCCCGCACGCTCAGCAAAGACGACGTGAACTACAGGATGCATTTCCGTATGATCAATGAGCAGCAAGTGGAGGACATCACCATCGACTTCTTCTACAAGCCCCACACCATCACCCTGCTGACCTGCACCGTGCTCAGCCTCATGTACTTCGCCTTTACCCGGTGAGTTAAATGTACTCATACCCCCCCCTCCGGTTATTAGTGCTGAGGTGGAAGGAGGAGGAGTGGGGGGGTATCACGATACGTGACCGTAGGTCTTAAAACCGCGGTTATTCTGGTCGATATTGAGATCAGAATCATTTGGCCCGATCTGATATTTAAAAAGTCCATGAAAACTAGAGTCTGTGACTTCTCTTGAACTTTTGTTTAAAGAAGTTTGATACGGACTAGTTTTGTGAATATAAACAAATCTCCTTATTTTAGTTAAATAAGTTTCCTTATTTTACACTGTTTCATGGTTTGGGAACAGAGGATACAGATTGTTGCAGTTTTTGTATGTGGAATACGAAACCCGAGCTGCTTAACAGTCCGTCCTCCTCGTCCGATTCAGTAGAAGATAGATCTGGACTCTAGGCAGGCCAGTGAGACACGCACACGCCTGACGCCTGGCACTCCGGGGCAAAGACGTTGTCTTGATGGCAGAATATGCCCCTCTGTAATCCCAGTATACACCTCCACGTCAGCGGTACCTCCACATCCAAGCAGATCACCCATGCCGTGGGCACTGATGCCCCCCATACCTCGCCAGATGTTGCACATCATTTCATTGTTGTCACAAAGAACTCTGCATCTGTTTTCCTCCAAAACACAAGCTGGAAACGTGGAGAACGCATTTCCAACGTCATCCAACCGTGTGAGCTGAGCTCAGGTCCGAGAACTCGGCGGTGTTTCTGTATAACCCTGATATGTAGTTTTGGTTGCGTAATGGAGTTACAGGTTGTTTTCCCGATGCTCCGGCGGACTGCGTGAACGGGCCGGAGCCCAGGTGGCTATATTTAACACAGGAGCGTGACAGAGTCTTGCGCAGTGCTCACTGAGGGCCGGAAGGTCATGTAGTGTTTTCTGGGCCACGGGCGGACATTTCTCCGGATTCCCGGGAATCTTTTCACAGTGTTATTACTAGGAGGAAAAGCCACAGAGATTAAAGGCTCCTGTATGGGGTGTCCTGGCCAGGATAGGCAGCAACACGTAAACTGTTTACACAACAAACATCACAGTGCAACTTTTTCTGGTGTGGTGCATCAAATTCTAAATTAGTTTGTATTTACAAAATATAATATTATGTCAAATTAAATACAGATTCGAGAGAATTAACTAATCACAGGATGGTCTGACGGGGTTTGTATATCATTTATAAATATATACACATTGATAGAAATGGTATAAAAGCAGGAAATTAAAATAAATAGGAACTGCTAATTTATTGTAGCTCACTTCCACAACCCACTGAAAACTAATGAACTTGGCCTGGCTAGCTCAAATATAGTCACATGACCAGTTACCTCACATTTACCTCAGAGCTGTTGTTACTGTATCCACTGTTTAGAGCTAGCTGCTGCTAACGCTGCTCAGTCCACCTGAGATACGGTTAGCCTAGCTGTTAGCTCCCCTCGGCTAGTTCACTCTAAAACTGATCCTCTAAAGCGAGTTCATCTTTTATTAATCTTCAGATCTGTATATTTAGCTTTCTGAGGTTCATTCTGATGAACACACACCCCACTACAATCACTACACCCATATTTACCTCAGAGCTGTTGTTACTGTATCCACTGTTTAGAGCTAGCTGCTGCTAACGCTGCTCAGTTCACCTGAGATACGGTTAGCCTAGCTGTTAGCTCCCCTCGGCTAGTTCACTCTAAAACTGATCTTCTAAAGCGAGTTCATCTTTTATTAATCTTCAGACCTGTATATTTAACTTTCTGAGGCTCATTCTGGTGAACACACACCCACTACAACCACTACACCCACATTTATACTCGGAGTGGGCTGCGTTTAGCTACCCAGTGTTAGCCGCCGCCATTTTCTCTGGCTGAAGCAGGCAGAGAGCTGAGCTGCATCTGAAATCACATACTAGTACTAGACGTACTAGACTGAACCCAGTGCGCACTGCTCGACCGGTGAAGCAGTAGGCTCTTTCAGTACATGAGTATGTCGTAACCACGCAACCTCAGACACACTACGTCCGCCATCTTGCCAACGTCATTTGACGTAAGACGTCATGCCACCACTGTAGAAGTCCCGCCCCTCATTCATATAAACATGGTCACTCAGTTGTAGATTATTTACACTCGTACAGAGCCGACGTCCCGGTGTCCGCCATATGTTCTTCCTCAGCTCGCAACGCCTCCACAGCTCCAGTGGAATCATGGGATAGCACAATGTGTGGTGCTCGCTCTACTGGTTAAGAATCCTGTTGGTACTCGGAAAACCCGGCCCTGATCTTAGTCAGCAGCAGTAGCAGGGTCAGTGTTCCTGTGCATGGGGGCTCCAGGACTGGAGCTGAGGAGCGACTGGAGCTGAGGAGCGTGAGGCTGAATGAAGTGTAGAGTTGAAATTAGAGCTGGGAGGTGGAGAATCCGTGTAGAGGGGTTGTGGGATCGGGCAGGGTGCCTTCTTCCTGACCACTGAGCAGGTTAGTGTTTCAGTATCAGCTGACACACACAGCAGTTCACGCTGGACTGACCTTGGGAGCTTTGCCTGAAGCTGAAGGTCACTGTGAACTGGTGAAGAGTCTCTCAGATAAACATACCGCACATACCGCACACGGCCTCTTAACACGCACTGTACTGTCCCTCTATCCACCAGTACGTCCTGCCCATCCATCTGTCCATTACTACCCATCATTTATACGATCTGTCCATTAATCCATACTACTCATCCATCCATCCCACCCCATCCATGTGTCCATTACTACATCCTTTCTCCATCCGTACCATCCATCTGTAGTACCCTATGCATTAATACATACTACTCATCCATCCATCCATCCATCTGTTCATTTAACCATCGTACCTGTCCATTCATTCTATTAATCGATCTTATATATCCGGCCATCCATCCATCCTATACATCCAAACATCCATCTTAGCTGGTCATCTGTCAGTCCGTTCAATGTATTTACATCTACGGCATTTAGCTGACGCTCTTACCCAGAGCGACTTACAAGGTTAATCATATTACAGGTAGGCCAGTGTAGTGTTAGGAGTCTTGCCCGAGGACTCATATTGGTGTAGCACAGCATAGTCACCCAGACTGGGATTTGAACCCCAGTCTCCCACTGTGTGGCGTTGGCTCCATGGCGGGTAGTGGTCTTATATGCTGAGCTACACCAACCACCATGTATCCATCCTGGCCATCCACATTGTCCATCCTGTCTGTCCGTCCCATACATTTATTATATCTATCTAATCTATCTAATCTATCAATCTATCTGTCATGTTTATCCCATCCACCTATTCCCTGCTTCCTTAGTATCCATCCGTCCTGCCTATCCATCGTGTCAGTTCATGTATGGTATTTATCCAGTCTAGCCATCATGTCCTCCAATCATCCTATCCCGTCTGTGTGTCCATCTATCTGTCTGTCCATCTATCTATCCATCCTACATAGGTTATCACACACGGTGGAATTCAGACGACAGCTGTTCCCGCCCTGGGAGACTGTGGAGGCGTATCCGTTGGTCAGTTTGGAGCGGTGCAGTAGACAGGACAGTAACGTTAACCTGATTTTGTTTGTCGGCTTCTGTTTGCAGAGATGACGGAAATCAGGACAGCAATCTCCGAGTGGGAATCATAGTGCTCATGTCCTTTTTCCTGGTCATCAGTGTGCTTGCCTTCCCCAACGGTAAGAACCTTGGCCTGATGAAGACGCTCGCAGTCACAGACTGGTCCAGTAGGCGTTTTGGTGGTTGGAGTTTTGGTCTGTTCTGTTGGAGTAATAATGTTTTATATACACGACCCCTTTGTTCTGTCCAGGTCCGTTCACCAGACCACACCCAGCGATATGGAGAATAGTGTTTGGTGAGTCTAAATAGATTCTCAGATCCGGTGTGTGTGCTGTACTGTAATCTTACAGCCCTGGGCTGCAGGGGAATGCCACGATGTCTACGTGTTTAAATCAGTGAGGTGTTAATAAGCTGACTGGTGTTTCCCTGTGACACGGTCGACTGTGGAGACTCAGATGTGTACAGTGGTGGTGATGGGAACCAGGGTTCTCCATGTCTAGAACACACATGTAGACACTTTACTGACAATCTAACCCACCAGTGAGCCTACACATGTCTTCTGAGTGTGTATGGAATGTTGATGATGAAAATCTGGAAAACCTGGAAATACTAAGCTCCTTTGGGGGACTATTTGACCTCACAGCGCCCTGCAGCATGTATCCCTCCACCATGAATGGAGTTTAAGGCTGAGATCTTCTCCACACTATCATAAACAGCGTCTCAGACATCAGGCAGCGTATTCAGAACCACCTCATGTAGGGACTTCCTGTGAGGGAGCTTTTAGAGGGGACGTCTGGTTACCTTCACCACCACTGTGGACAGTTCTGACCTTTCACACCAACCCGCTCTGAATGTGTTTGTTTACATCTTTACTGTTTAAATATGAAGAAGATAGGAATGAAATTAATCTTACATCAGGAGTCTCTGATGTTACTGGACAGAACAACATGTGTCTGAAATCTGCTGTTCTGATTGGCCGGCAGGTCTGAGCGTGCTCTACTTCTTGTTCCTGGTCTTCATCATCTTCCTGAACTGGGAGCAGGTGAAGTCTCTGATGTACTGGCTGGACCCAAACCTCCGCTATGCCAAGCGTGAGGCCGACATCATGGTAGGGAAATATTCAGCTGGATAATGAGTCCATTCTGGAGATACACGACCTTTGCAGCTTTTAGATTATGACTAGGTTTCTGGAAATGACTCAGTGGCTGTTAGAAGGCATTGTGGCATGGATGGATGGATGGATGGATGGATGGACAAGTAGTATGTATTAATGTCTGGGGTAGTAAGTATGAATGAAGGGGTAATAACTGATGGATGGATGAAAAATGGACATATGGATGGTGCAGGATGGATGGATGAGTGGTATGTATTAGTGCCTGGGGTAGTAAGTATGCATGAATGGGTAGTAACAGATGGATGGATGGGGCAGGATGGATGGATGAGTGGTATGTATTAATGCCTGGGGTAGTAAGTATGCATGAATGGGTAGTATGGATGGATGGATGGTGCAGGATGGATGGATGAGTGGTATGTATTAATGCCTGGGGTAGTAAGAATGCATGAATGGGTAGTATGGATGGATGGATGGTGCAGGATGGGTGGATGGATGAGTGGTATGTATTAATGGCTGGGGTAGTAAGAATGCATGAATGGGTAGTATGGATGGATGGATGGTGCAGGATGGATGGATGAGTGGTATGTATTAATGGCTGGGGTAGTAAGAATGCATGAATGGGTAGTAATGGATGGATGGATGGTGCAGGATGGGTGGATGGATGAGTGGTATGTATTAATGCCTGGGGTAGTAAGAATGCATGAATGGGTAGTATGGATGGATGGATGGTGCAGGATGGATGGATGAGTGTTATGTATTAATGCCTGGGGTAGTAAGAATGCATGAATGGGTAGTATGGATGGATGGATGGTGCAGGATGGGTGGATGGATGAGTGGTATGTATTAATGGCTGGGGTAGTAAGAATGCATGAATGGGTAGTATGGATGGATGGATGGTGCAGGATGGATGGATGAGTGGTATGTATTAATGGCTGGGGTAGTAAGAATGCATGAATGGGTAGTATGGATGGATGGATGGGGCAGGATGGATGGATGAGTGGTATGTTTTAATGCCTGCGGTAGTAAGTATGAATGAATGGGTAGTAACGGATGGATGGATGGTGCAGGATGGATGAATGAGTGGTATGTATTAATGCCTGGGGTAGTAAGAATGCATGAATGAGCAGTAATGGATGGAAGGATGGTGCAGGATGGGTGGATGGATGAGTGGTATGTATTAATGCCTGGGGTAGTAAGTATGAATGAATGGGTAGTATGGATGGATGGATGGTGCAGGATGGATGGATGAGTGGTATGTATTAATGCCTGGGGTAGTAAGAATGCAGGAATGGGTAGTATGGATGGATGGATGGATGAGTGGTATGTATTAATGGATGGAGTAGTATAATTGGATAAATCAGTAGTATGGATGGATGGTTGGGTCGTATGGATAGATGAAAGGATGGATGGATGAGTAGGATGTTAATGGATAGTTCACTGGTGGAGAGTTAGTCAGTCATGGCTGTGAAGTATTCCTCCCAGTATTCATCTATGAAATGCTATGAGATGATTCTCAGTTCCATCCCTCGTTCTTATTCCTCTCTCTTCGTCGTTCTTCTCGGCAGGAGTATGCGGTAAACTGTCACGTGATCACCTGGGAGCGAATCCTCAGCCATTTTGATATCTTTGCCTTCAGTCATTTCTGGGGCTGGGGGATGAAGGCCCTGCTGATCCGGAGCTACGGACTGTGCTGGACCATCAGCATCACCTGGGAGCTAACGGAGGTACAGCGCCCCCTACTGCACACACAGCACCACCAGTCTTCTGAGTTATATGGAATGTTGGTGATGGGTTAATCTGGAAAAGCTGAAATACACTCATCCTCAAAAAACGAGTCGCATGAATAGCTGCACCCAGAAGGAACCACCCAACAGTAATGAGTCCTCCTGTTAGTGCAGCACCATCGGCAGACGGCTGCACCACGCAGGACTACATGCACACAGACCGTTACCACGACTGTCCTTAACACCACGTCACCGTCACCAAAGACTGCAGTGGTGTCGTACCAGACTGTCATGGAGTGACTCAGAACGGCAGCGGGTCATCTTCAGTGACGAGTCCCGCTTTAGTCTTGGTGGAGACGCCCAACGAATCCGTGTGTGGAGGCACCGTGGTAAGCACCGAGATGAACGGTTTGTCATCACACGTCCAGAAGCCCGGTTGTTCACCCCCACCACCTCCACCTCCACCCCTACCGCACCATCTGCAGGAACTGTGTGAGGATGTTCAAGCTGCATGGGATGGATTATCACAGGACTCCATCAGGAACCTCTACAGCTCCATACCGAGACGTCTGGCGTGTTGGGTTAGCGAACACGGCGGCCCGACGCCATACTGAGAGACAGGCTTCTGTATGTGTAGCTCAATAAATATGTAGCTCAATTTATTGATCCTGGTCACCTTTATCTTCCTTCCCAACACCACTGTGGTCCCACACCTCCTTCTGGGTGCAGCTGTTCTGTTGATGATGATGTAATAAGCTTTCTTTGGGGGACTATTTTGCCTTACCGCACCCCGCATGTATCCCTCCACCATGAATGAATTAAAAAGAAGGTTAGGCACCACTGCAGGCATTTTGATCCCCTGGTTGAAGGTAGAGTGGGCTGGATTAGGGCCCGGGCAGTCGTACCTCCTCTTCTGAAATGTAATTGTGTGAAACTAATCTGGTGTAATGAGGTTTGTGACCTACATTCCTCACAGTAGCTGCTGTGTTTCTTCCTAACGCTGCTCCTCCACCTCCTCCTGCCACCTGTTTAACAAAGAGCTCTGAAAGACTCTCTCCTCTCCCCAGCTCTTCTTCATGCACCTCCTGCCAAACTTCGCCGAGTGCTGGTGGGATCAAGTGATTCTGGACATCCTGCTGTGTAACGGTGGAGGAATCTGGCTGGGAATGACCGTCTGCCGCTTTCTGGAGATGCGCACGTACCACTGGGCCAGCATCAAGTACGTATCCATATCCACACACACTGACCATCAAAACATACCAGATCTGCTGTGTAAAGGTTCTGCAGGAAGCTGCAGCCTCAGGGAACCCGGTGTCAATAAGCTCCCCGGACAAACCCCCTTCGAGTCCCCTCTGTGAGGTTCTGGGGGTGCTTTAATTGGGTAGGAATGGGGTCTTTGGTTGAGATGCCAGTGAATTTGAACACCAGTGCCTATACTGAGATGCCTGACAACTAGGTTTTGCCTGTGGTTGGCATCTTACAGAGGAACATACCATTCCTATCCCGGTTTTCCAAGAAGTTCTGGCTTTCATAGGGCTGCCAATGTGACCGATTGGTATGATGGACATGGACCGGACTGGCCCGCAAAATCTCCAGATTTGAATCCTCTTGGAAATCTGTGGGACTGCCTGGAACAACCAGTACAAAGCCAGGGAAGGCTTCCACCAAATCTGGACCAACTGACCAATTCTTTAATGGAGGAGTGGCCTACATCCAGGAACTCGTCCAGTCCAACCAGTCACAGCTGTTATTGGTGCTCGTGGGGCTATGGTGTGCGGTATTAGGTACAGTTCAGTCACAGGGGACTCGTGTTATGTCCGGTGAGCTTATATTAAATATAGATTTTTTAAAAAGTGAGAAAAATTAGCAACGATAGACTCCATTGTGCCAGACTTTAAAGTTTATTGGAGGGGGAATAATGCCATGGGGTTGTTTTTCAAGGATGAGCCTAGAGCTCCTTAGATCCAGACATTCCCTGTAGATCCAAGACATTTCAGACAACTGCAGGCTTCCATATTTGTGGGAACTGTTTCCTGTCCCGGCGTGACTTTGTCCCAGTGCATAAAGCCAGCTCCATAAAGCCTGGTTGGGTGAGCTTAAGGGTGCGGAAGAACTTGACTGGCCCGCACAGAGTCCTAACCTCAACCCTGTGGATTTAGAAGGGGCCGTCATATAGGCTTGTGTATGTGTCCCTATATTTTTGTCAATTTAGTGCATGTACTACAGTAGGACATTTCAACACGGGTTCTTCTTTCTACGTCATCCAGCCGGTGCTATAGCACCACCTAATTTGAGCTGCCCCCTCAGCGAAACAGCACGTACCGTGAAAGTCTCTCTCTACAGCCAGTGTGTGGTGTATCTGTTCTGGGCTACTGTAGAAACATGGCAGCGGTAGTGTTGGTAGACGAGCGGCTCCCATGTAGATATGGGGATTATATGGTGTGGGTAGGAATCCGAGTTCTAATAGCGGTTCTCTGTATATGTGTAGGGATATCCACTCCACCACGGGGAAGATAAAGCGCGCTGCCCTGCAGTTTACTCCAGCCAGCTGGACCTACGTGCGCTGGTTTGACCCCAAGTCCTCACTCCAGAGACTGGCTGGAGTTTACCTCTTCATGATCATCTGGCAGGTGGGTTCACACATTTCAGCAGGGTCTCAGCATTCACAGGAACCAAATCTGGCCCACATTCCCCATTTCCTCTGGCCCACTTGCCAGATGGGTTGACGGCACTTGGGTGGACCTCTCCCGGTAGCTAGATGTGGGTCTTGTATGCACCACCTGAGGGCAGCTCTGCTGTATCTGTACCTGAACTGGAGCAGGTCTGTTTGGGGACAGGTGGGCCAAATGGATGTTGTAAGTGTGTGGGCCATCTTTGGCTCACATGCGGGTTGCCCGTGCCGACAGTGGACCAGCAGGGCCATGTCTGTTCTTCCGTTAGCATAGCAGTGAAAGTGCGTCTGTCCGTCTCTCTCTCTGTCTGTCTGATGTCTCTTTGTCTCCCTCTCTCCTGATCTGTCCTCTTTTGTATTTCTCTACCCTTCCCCCTCTCTCTGTTTCTCTCTGTCTCTCTTTTTCTTTGACTCTGTTCTCTTTCTGTCTCTACTCACTCTCTGTCTCTCTCTCTCTCCACCCCCTCTCTCTGGCAGTTTGCTTTCTGTTCCTTAATCTGTCCACAGTCTGTCTCTACTCTCCCCCCTCTTTGTCCTTTCTCTGTCTGTTTTTCTCTCTTCTCTCTCATTTCTTTCTTTCTTTGTTCTCTTCTGTTTTCTCTCTTTTTTCTGCTCTCTTTCTCTCTCCATTCTCTCTGTTCTAGTCTCTCTCTCTCTCTCTCTCCTTCTGTCTCCTTCTCTCTCCCTCTCTCTGTTCTAGTCTCTCTCTCTCTCTCTCCCTCTCTCCCTCTCCCTCTCTCTGTTTTAGTTTCTCTCTCTCCCTCTCTGTCTCTGAGTTATGTCTCCTCTCGACTCTCTCTCTCGCATTCAGACTCTCCTCTCTCTCTCTCCATTTCCCTGCTCTTTCATCTCTTTAGTCTTTGGATCTGTCTCTCTTTTTCTTCTGTCTCTTCTCGATTTCTGATTCTATCTCCTCTCCGCCTCTCTTCCTCTTCTTCGTCGTTTCGTCTGTCTCTGTTTCTCTTTCTTTATGTCTCTCTTCATCTCTCTCTCTCTTCTCTCTCTCTCTCTCTCTCTCTCATCTCTTCTCTCTCTCTCCTAGGCTGTCTCTCTCTTTCTTTCTCTCTCTCTCTTCTCTCTCTCTCTCTCCTCTCTTCTTTTCTCTTTCTGCTCCTCTCTCCCCCCTTCTTCTCTTTCTCTCTCTCTCTCTCTCTCTCTCTCTCTCTCCTCTCTTCTCTCTCTCTCTCCTTTCTCTCGTCTCTCTCTCCCTCTCTATCGCTCGCGCTCCTCTCTCATCTCCTGCTTTCTTTTCAGCTTCTTCTCTCTCTCTCCCCCCTTCTCCTTCTCTCTCTCTCTCCCTCCTTCTCCCTCTCTCTCTCTCTCTCTCTCTCTCTCTCTCCCTCTCTCTCTCTCTCTCTCTCTCTCTCTCTCTCTCTCTCTCTGGGACTCTTTAATAGTAATTATACTGTAAAGGCTGAGAGGCAGGGGAGGGAGCTCGGTGTGCTCCCCGGCGTGTTGGTGAGAGTGTCCTCTCCAGCGAGAGTGATGAGATTAGATGATAATGAAGCTCTGAGCTCCGCTGCAGCTCTGCTCTGAACTCGAATAACCCGCCGGCCCTCAGAGCCTTCACGCCATCCTACTACTGTCTGTCAGCATGGCTCTGGGATCCACTCATCTCCAGGTCAAACAGCCCTCAGGACAGCTTCTTCATACGTGTGAGGAGAGCATTAATTAATTAATGCATATATAATGAAGTGCCTATATAAATGAATGAATGAATGAGTAAATGAAATAAGTAGCGCATCATAGGGCACAACATTACTGAGGGCTGAGCTTTGATTTGTAGTATCACCTCAACCACCCCCATCCACCCACACGCCACCCCGTAACACCAACAACCCCCACACCTCCACAACTCGCCCCTGTGTTCTAGACGGAGGAGCAAAGCAGGATTAGACAGTCAGCCGGGTCAGTTAACAGATTTGGAAGCTCCACCTGGAGCAGAGAGACATCCACTATGATGGTGTAACATACTGCTGAGTCAGTCTGCTGAGGACAGACCCCGAGCGTGACTCTGTCCTGAGCTGTCTGTGTGACCCCAGGTAGCCCTCACGAAGGCCAGTGTACTACTATACAGCTGCTTCTGCTGCTAATACAGTGTCTGTGTTTCTCTCCTCAGCTAACGGAGCTCAACACCTTCTTCCTGAAGCACATATTTGTGTTCCCAGCCTGCCACGCTCTCAGCTGGTGCCGGATTCTCTTCATTGGCATCATCACCGCGCCCACCGTGAGGTCAGAAACCTGACACACACACCTGCAGCTCTCCAGACATGCACTGTACAGCTCTCGGGGGGAAACCAGGGAGAGCTTCTCAGAGAGCCTTTAGCGTTCAGGCGTAGTGTAAATGAACCCGCTGTGGGAGGAGCAGGTGAAGGGCTGATAGGATCACTTTCCAGCCTCCAGGTGTTTTTAAATCTTAATTAAATTGGGAATTACGGTTGGGATCGTCCTTGCATTGCACATGTGCAGTACTCGCATCGCAGGACGTGCGATGTTCAGTAAGCTTGATACAAAAGATAAACCTGGAGGATTCCTGGACTCAGAGAGGGGCAGTCCCAGCCCTCACCTGCTGAACACTGAGGCTGATTATAGAGCTTTGAAGTTCCAGGAAACCTGGATGCTAATGATTGGCTAATGCATGGACTGACGCCAAAGACCACAGTGTGAAGGAAGTAGTTGAATCTGCAGGTGTGTGGAAGCATACGGTTATACGGGTCTACCAGCAGTGGCTGAAATCCCAGTCTAAAGAATAGTACAGGGACAGTTGTTTGACCTTTGACCTACTTTTCAGTGTTTGGTGCACTGAAGCTGATTGTAGAGCATTGGAATTTTCGGAACCAACACTGCGTCACACTTGTGGCACACATATTGAGGTACCATCTGTCTACATCGTTCCCTTCCTTAATTTTATTTTTAAGCAACCTGGGTGGGAATTCCCCTTTGGGCTTTTTACTGCAGAATCCCTTGTTTTTATGAGTATGTGTTGGGAACATCCGGGCGGTAAGGGATGACTCGTTTGTACCCGGATAATTTATATAAAGCCGCTTGCGTTCTCCTCTTTTCCTCCCTACCATGGCCCCAGTTTTAGTATTACGGAATATCTAACGGGACACGCATTTGCAAATAACGGCATTTTGTCGGGGACGCAGTGTCCTGGGTGTCCCTTGGCCCTTTTTTGTGAGTGTCACACATACACGCTGTGCATAACCATAACTATCAGAGCTCGACCTTCACACTCAGGGCACCTCATGAGCCCACAGGACAAACAGGAGTCCCCATGTGGGTGTTTAAGGTGGTAGTACCTTCAGCCTCCTGCAGATGGCGCTGCACAAGGATGCTGTGGTGCTATGTAAATCCCTGGGGCGGGGGGTGTTTTTTTTTTTGTTGAGGTGTGTTGGGATCAAATAGATTTGGGTAAGAGAGTTGCTACAGTGCAGGGAGTGTCTGTTACATGTGTGGAAAATGGCTCCAGAGCAGATGTTAATGATTAGGCTAAAAGGAGCGGAATGCATGTTGGGCGTGGCCAAAGACCATAGTGTGAAGGCAGTAGCTGAATCTGCATGGGTGTATGGCTAAGCGTCCCATCTCCCCCTAAGGTCCATAGGCGGTCTCTACCCACGCACGTGGATACAATCCCAGTTCTACAGGGAATTCTCCTCGGAACTGGTGCCAGGGGAAGGCCTCCACCAAATCTGGACCACTTGACCCAGTTCTGTTGATGTGCGATTTGTTTCCTTGCTCTTTAGTGGTTTTCTGAAACCACTGATGTGGCTTTACATCCAGAACCTTTTGTTTTGCGGTTGTTGTGTTTAGGGTTATGTCTTCGTTGTGGGTTGAGGTTCCTCTGCAGGGTTCTGTTCTGTGTTTGTGTTTACTGTCTGTTGTTTACCTGCTTGTGTTTTCCCCCCTCTCTCTCTCTGGCTACTCACAGTTAACTGACTCTGTGTGTGTGTGTGTGTCTTGTTTGTTGTTTTTTCTTTTTTTTTTTCCTTTCCTTGTGTTGTGTTTTGTTTGTTTTTTTGTGTGGTGTTGTGAGTGTGTTGTTGTGTGTGTGTTGTGTGCTGGGAGGAGTACCTATTGTTAACCCGCGGATAGGTATGGTTTATGTGGGGTTGGGTAGGGGTGTGGGAGGAGGCGTGGTGTAGATGGGTGAACCAGGGAGTGTCGTAGGGGCCGCTGCTTATAACGGGCGGGTGAGTGCACGGAGATGTCTAGGTAAGGGTTGCTTCTGCTGTTGGGCAGAAGCATAGATCAAGGCCTGCGACGGAGAGCCCCCATCCCACCCTCCCCCCGACCCATGTACATTCACTTCTTCTATGTTATAACACCACACTCCCTGAGCTCTGCTAGTCTCCCCCTGCAGCCCGACTTGCCAGCTGCTCCTCACGGTGGCTTCTGTAGGCTTTGCATCAGTGCTCTTTGTTTGTGAGTGATTGTGGAAACAGCAGGAGATCAAACAGCACAAAGGTTTCGCTCGCCTAGAGAGCCTTTAGCTTTTAAACAGACCACCAGACTCCTACACCGAGCCCGCTCCACCGAGCCCCGCTCCACCGAGCCCCGCTCCACCGAGCCCCGCTCCACCGAGCCCCGCTCCGCCTAGCCCCGCTCCACCGAGCTCCGCTTCGAGCACCGTGGTGTCAGCAGGCCGTTACATCTGCCCTTATTTTAGTCATTAAAGGGGAACTCCACCAACTTCACTCAGTGGTGTGAGGTGGACCAGATGTTCTGAACAGTGGTGGTGATGGGAACCCGGGTTCTCCATGTCTAGAACGCACACAGACGTAAACCACCAGTGAACCTACACTTGTCTTCTGAGTGTGTATGGAATGTTGAAGATGAAAATCTTGAAAACCTGGAAATACTAAGTGTCTTTGGGGGACTATTTGACCTCACAGCGCCTGTGTCTTTAAAATGTTTGAGCTAAATGGGTGTAAATTGGTGGAATTTCCCTTTAAATTAATTGTAGAATGAAAATTAGTGCTTACATTTTTATTTATTAAACAAATACTTTATTGATTAAATTATTTAGTTACATTTATTTATCTTGTTTTTAAATTAATGTAAAATAAAAGGAAGTAGTATGTATTTTTATATATGTGTGTATATATATATATATATATATATATATATATCCATCTATAAAATCTACCATAACATGAGAATAAATTAATAAAAGAATAATAAAAAAATTAATAATAATAATTATATAATAATAATTATATTCTTTTAAATGTTCAGTAAAAACAAACTTACATTTTTAGATTTATAACAAATTAAATGCTTTAATTTCATGATGTATTTATATTAAACTGGTTTTATTTACATTTGTTACATTTGTTTTGTTTATATGCATTTATATTACAAATAAACATTCTATTATTTCAGAAATCTAATATATAATCAGATCTATAGTACATACGCTGTAATAAACTAATAATAAATAATTATTTAACAGCAGTCTCTTTAACTGGGTCAGTTTCCTCTGTGTGCAAACAAAATAGTCAAAAGTGGTTTTAAGGAATAGTTTATCAGATCTGTGTTTCAGTGTTAATAAATCTTTATAATTTAATAATCAGTATTAATTTTATTGGAATTATATAATATAATGTGATAATAAAATGGGTGTTGTTTGTGCAGTAAACACAAACTAATTTAAGTAGTTAATAGTAGCTGATTATTTAACTAATTGTTAATTATGTCAGATACCAGATTTGGTAATTAACTTCTTTAATAGACTAAATAATTTTTATTAATTACATTTATTTTTATTACACAATTATATTTTATTATATAAATATTTATATAAATGATCTCTTAATTTTGTTTGAATAGCAGATTTATATAACAAGTAAACATTGTATTATTTAAGAAATTCGAATATAATTATATAATCTAATATATAATCTAACATGTATTACATATGCTGTAATAAATTAGCAGTTTATTTTTTTTACTATAAACTAAAACTATTTAATTAACGTGGTCAAATTCCTTATTGCTCAAGCCAAATGGTTAATAAGAGGTTCTAACTAATAAGTTTAGTAAATTTGTGGTTTTGTAATAATAAATCTTTATTATTTAATAATTATTTATTGTTAGAATAATATAAACCATGTGTTATTTTTGCAATAAACACATTAACTATTTTAATTAGTTGATAGTAGCTAATAATTTAGCTAATAGTTTATTATGTAAATGATTTGGTAACTAAATTATTTAGGAGACTAAATTGTTTTACATTTATTGAAGAAAATGTATATCTTTTAAATTATCTGTTAATTGTTTTTGCATAGCACATTCATATAACAAATAAACATAGTATTCATAAAGAAATTCTAATATATAATCTAATTTATAGAACATATGCTATAATAAGTTAATAGTTTACTATTATGTTAATTTGTTGGAATATTATAATAGTTATTATTTACACATTTATTTTGTCTTAAGCTTCTGTTTTTAAATAAAAGAAACTTTTGTGTCTACATAATAAAATATTATGTAATAAATAAACATGAAAAATAAAAAACAAGCACATATATATATATATATATATATATATATATATATATATATATATATATATATATATGTATATGTATATGTGTAGTAAATTAATAGTTCTATTTATGCTGGTAGTTTATAGAACTTTTATTATTAAAGAATTATCTCTTAGTTTTGTTGGAATTTACATAAGAAATTTTTAGGTAAACTCAGTTTAATAGTTATATATAATATATAGTAAATATAATATTTATGTTCTTATAAATGTTTAGTATGTCATTAACAAGTAGTTCAATGAGTCCAATTATTTTCTAAAAACAAACTTACATTTTTAGATTTATAACTTATTAAATGCATTTATTTCATTATGTATTTATATTAAACTGGTTTTATTTAACAAGATACTAATTTATGAAAATGGTCTTTTGATTGATGTTTATCATATGTTAAAATTAAGAATTATAATTTGCAAACAAAAATGACATTTGAAATTACTCCATTTATTTAATTATTAGGGTTTTTTAATATTTATTCAGTTGTTTAAGTTTTGTATTATATTGTATAGTATTGTATTATATTGTGTAGTATAGTATTGTATTATATAGTATATTAGAGTATAGTATAGTTTTGTATGGTATTATATTATGTAGTATAGTATATTATAGTATGGTATTGTATTATATAGTGTATTAGAGTATAGTAAAGTATTATATTGTGTAGTATAGTATAGTGTAGTATATTATTGTATTATATAGTATATTAGAGGATAGTATAGTTTTGTATTCTATTATATTTTTAGTATATTATAGTATAGTGTAATATAGTATTGTATTATAGTATAGTGTGGTAGAGTATAGTAGAGTTTCGTATAGTATTAGCTTGTGTAGTGTAGTATAGTATTGTATTACATAGTATATTAGAGTATAGTATAGTTTTGTATTGTATTATATTTTATAGTATATTATAGTATAGTGTAGCGTAGTATTGTATAGTATAGTATAGTGTAGTAGAGTGTAGTATAGTTTTGTATTGTGTTATATTTTATAGTATATTATAGTATAGTGTGATATAGTATTGTATTATAGTATAGTATAGTGTAGTATAGTATTGTATTACATAGTATATTAGAGTATAGTATAGTTTTGTATTGTATTATATTTTATAGTATATTATAGTATAGTGTAGCGTAGTATTGTATAGTATAGTATAGTGTAGTAGAGTGTAGTGTAGTATAGTATTGTATTATATTTTATAGTATATTATAGTATAGTGTGATATAGTATTGTATTATAGTATAGTATAGTGTAGTATAGTATTGTATTATATAATATATTAGAGTAGAGTATAGTATTATATAGTATAGTGTAGCATAGTATAGTATAGTGTAGTAGAGTGTAGTATAGTTTTGTATTGTATCATATTGAATTGTGTGGGTTAATCTGTTTATGTTTATTTGTGGTTCAGGGCCATAGCTTTCCTGGAGGCCTTAGCTTGCATCAAATTTGGTCAGGACCTTTTCTCCAAGACGCAGATCCTCTATGTGATTCTGTGGCTGCTGTGTGTGGTAAGACTTCAGTCATTACTCTAATGTGTTACTCTTCTGTAATCTCAATCTGTACATGTGTGGCTTATCATCTTGTTGGCTCTGTGATTCCTTGATCGTGTCTGTCTTCACTCGTCCAGGCCTTCATCACCTTCCTCTGCCTGTACGGGATGGTGTGGTACGCTGAGACCTACGGACCCAGAGAGAAGGTCAGAGTCAATCAGATCAGTGCCAAAACAAACACGATACGCCAAAACCTGCCAAACTGTGCCCACAGTGGGTAACTGATACAGAGGGTCTGGATTTCTACCAGGAGCCTCTCTGTAGCTCAGGAATACTGTAGATATAGGTGCAGCTTTCACTAGCGTGGGTCATGATGAAATAACAAGTGTTAGGTAGGAAATAGAGATTGATAAACTGTTTACACAGCGCTGGAATAAATCCAATACCAGCATCAATAACGGTGATGGTCTAAACAAGAACTTACATTATTAAATAGCACGATCAGTCGAATCACTGCCCCTGAAATAACTGCTAGCACTGTATTTCCTTATGAGGGTATGAGATCACACGTGCGCTGTAGCTGCTCAGGGGTTGTTGTAAAGGTTGTGTTTCTCTCGCGCAGAGTCTTTCAGAGTGCGAGGACAGCGCTTACACCGACAGCGGAGACACAGAGGGTGTGAAAGGTAAGAGGACAAAAAAAAGAAACTGTCATTATTTCTGAGAACATCTCCTGAAACGTCTTTAGGGCTGGGTAGAGTGAGCGGAACATGCGCTGATCTGATACAGAGCGACCTCTAGTGGTGAAATAGCAGAAGACATGTTAATGCTGCGCTTACAGGCCACTTTATTAGAAACACCCACCTTGTGCTTCCATTTACTGGCCACTTTATTAGAAACACTAACCTTGTGCTTCCACTCACTGGCCACTTTATTAGAAACACCTCCCATGTACAGCTACTGACTGTCCAGGTCTACATTCGGGTTGTCCCTCTGACGTCAGGCGTGTGGTGTAACCGCGTGTCTGCAGGAGGTTACAGAACCCAGTAGTAGATGCCCACTGACTCTGTTTTTGTGTGGACGCAGGAGACCTTGAGACAGACATGGCTTCCTCCACCAGGAGGAGAGGGAGGAGCTGGGGGAAAAGCAGCTCCGTCAACGGGGTGGAGAAATAAACAGGATCATTCCGCGGGCGCTGATGGAGGACTGATATACTGTAGGAGAAAGAGAGGAAGAGGAGCAGGAGGACATTTGACCCTTCCGGACGACGGGAGGAATATATCAGGACGTGGCGCGTCTCTTTCGTCTGAGGTTTTCTTAGAAACATTTGAGTGTGGCTGGCACTGCGACCGGGCAGCGCTGACGGTGTGATGATGATGATGATGATGATGATGATGATGATGTGGGCAGCTTTCAGGGTGCACACTGAGTGGCGCCACTTTGATCTTCCCAGTTGCAGTATTCGTTATAGTGTTTCCTGTGTTGAATGACTGACTGTGTTTGTGTTTTATGACGGTTCTGTCCGGTTTAGCTAATCGTGTTTTACATTTCTTTACTCCGTCACTCCCTGCCATCACGAAGTGGACTGGACCTGGCGCGTTGGAGGGGATGGACGTTTATGTTAGGACGTAGCTCAGTGAGGTAAACTGATTAACACGTTTTCCTTTACGCCTGAAATTCCGTTGTTTTGGCGCTCGCCTGGTTTTAGCGGTGGAGCTGCGAGGGTAATGTGGCTAACAGCACGGTAACGTTCGGTAACTACCTGGCCCGACTCAGATCACCTCATGAAGTTTTTAGTCCAAAACTGAACCGAGCCCAACAAAATTCTGTAAGAACTGGACCTGTTACAAACCACATCAGTTAGTTTTTAGTCCAGAATTACCCCAGCCCAACCACATGATGTGAAGGTTCGGCCCAAACATTTATTAAGTCTTTGTTCTGAAATTGACCCCGGCCCAAATAAATTTTATTGAAACTGGACCCAACATAAACCATGTCAGCAAGTAGAACCCGACTTGAGTTTATATTCTCAGACTGAGCCTAATAAAATTCTGTACGAACCTGACCCGGCCCAAACTACGCCAGCGAGACCCAGGCCCAATAAAATTCTGTAAGAATTCGACCCAGCCAGAAACCATGTTAGCGAGACTTTAGTCCGAACCCGACTCAAGCCCAACACATTTTTGGTAGAACTTGACTTGAAATGCATCAAGTTTTTATTCTGGAACTGAGCCCAATAAAATTCTGTCAGAACCTGACCCGGCCCAAACTACGCCAGTGAGACCCAGGCCCAACAAAGGTCTGTGAAAATCAGGCATCAGTGAGGTTTTATTTCAGAATTGACCTGAACCCAACAAAAGTCCGACCTGAACCACGTCAGTGAGATTTAGTCCAAAACCGACTCGAACCCAACACAGTTCTTTTAGAACCCTACTTGAAACACAGTACATTTGAAAAAAAAATTATAATGTATAATAATAAAAAAATTTAAGAACTTGACCCGACCCGAACCATGAACCAAGATTTTAGTCCAAAACTGACCCAGGCCCAACAAAAGTCTCTGATAAGAACCTGGCTTTAACCACATCATCAAATTTTATTCTGATTCAGCCCAACAAGATCTGTAAGAACCCGACCCGACCTCACATTATTATTAGTTTTAATCCAAAACTGACCCGACCCAAAATATGCTTTAAAGACCCAAAGGCTGCCGGAACATCAAGTGTTTGGTTTCAGAACTGACCTAAACCCAACAATCAGCGCAGACCCAGCCCAACCTGAACCCATCAACGAACTGATTTGAGCCAAACACAAACCATATCAGCGGTTCCTTTCAGTCCGGCACCAGCAAAATCCGGGCCATCCTCAAAAACCCGACCCAGCCTGAACCACGTCAGCGAGCTTTCAGTCCGAAACTGACCTGAGCCTGACAAGTTTCTGTAACACCCCGACTCGACCCGCACCGTCAGGTTCACGGCCTGAAACTGGCCCGAGCTCTACTAAACTCTAAACCATGGCAGCCCGTCGCCACTCTCAGAGCTGAATACATGACACTGATGATGAAATGGCTGCTCAGTTACCAACAGCCCTGGACGTGATTAGATCACAGATCAATAGAATTTAAAATAATCATTTACAGTAATTAGATTAGCTTTAACACGACCCTTTATCATCCCGAAGGTTTTCAGGTCTGGATTGACTTGCACTGTTAGCATCACTATGCTAACTGCTAACAAGCAAGCCTCCATTAGCTGCATTAGCCTCGTAGCTCCAGTACACTCAATCATAGAAACGTGACCTGCAGACGTCCAACGTAGACGGCGTTGAACTAAAGGGGGTGGGGTTCTGTGGGTCAGACCAGGAGTCCTTTGCCCAGGAGGATGCTAATGATGTTAGCAGTGAGTTGGGTTTGTATAAGACCTGCTTAGCACGATCTGCCGTGCGTAGGCCTAATGCTAATCGCCTGTTATCGTCTTCCGTTCATTCGTTTTGATCATTAGCGTTGTTAGCGAAGGTATCTGTTGAAGCGTGTTAGTTAGGGGAGCACGGTTGGACCTACTTCGTTGGCCAGTATGTCAGTCGGTGTGTCTGCGTAGCTAGACTTCCAGGTCAAACGCACAACGTGATGTGAAAGCTGCTGTGGTGGTAACTCAGAATGTATGTGGAGGTCCAAAGCGCACGGTTTAAGCACTTTCTGTTAGGGCCAGTTAGTTTGTAGTGTAGGCCGCCGGTCCGTAGCGGTGTCCTCACTGTTCAGTGTTTGTAGTCATGGTCACTCGTGTCCGCTGTAACCCGCATGTCTTGGGCTGCTCAGTGAACGTTGGACACGGTCCTGGGGGCGTCTTCACCAAGCAGGATTGCTCAGTTAGCCCGATAGCTCGGACCCGAAGTCCGATTTTTAAGATGTCATTCAGAGCGAGGTTGGTGTGAGGTGGTCCTGATGTTCGTTACAGTGGTGGTGGTGATGGGAACCAGGGGTCTCCATGTCTACAACACACATACAGACCTTTACTGTGAAAACCCTGGACATACACTACACTGCCAAAAGTGTTCTCTCGTCTGCCTTCACACGCATATGAAGCTCCACCCTTTACAGCTGCAACAGCTCCAACTCTTCTGGGAATGCTGTCCATAAGGGTTAGGAATGTGTTAATGGGAATTTCTGACCATTCCTCCAGAAGCACATCTGTGAGGTCAGACCCTGATGTTGAACGAGAAGGCCTGGCTCTCAGTCTCCACTCTAATCCATCCCAAAGGTGTTCAATCGGGTGGAGATCGGGACCCTGTGCAGGCCAGTCCAGTTCCTCCACACCAGACTCGCTCCTCCATGTCTTTATGGAGCTTGCTCTGTGCACTGGTGTGCGGTCATGTTGGAACAGGAAGGGGCCGTCCCCAAACTGTCCCCACAAAGTTGGGAGCATGGAATGAGTTCCTCTCACTGGGGCGGAGCCCAACTTTTGAACAACACCCCCACACCATCATTCCCGTACATCTAAACCACCAGTAAACCTCCATGGTTTATTTTGAATGTTGGTGATGAAAATCTGGAAAACCTGGAAATACCATGTTCCTTTGGCAGACTATTTGACCTCACAGCGCCCTGCAGCATGTATCCCTCCACCATGAATGGAGTTTAAGGCTGAGATCTTCTCCACACTATCATAAACAGCGTCTCAGACATCAGGCAGCGTATTCAGAACCACCTCATGTAGGAACTTCCTGTGAGGGAGCTTTTAGAGGCGACGTCTGGTTACCTTCACCACCACTGGGAACACCTTTTCACATGTTCGTCGCGAACAGGGTAAGTGACACAAGCCTGTGTTGTGCAATGTGCCTTTGCCTCCTGTCGTAAATGAGGGTCACTAAGTGCAGGGAGGCACGCTGAGCGCTGCGGAGCAGTCCCGCTTTGTGACATCATAACCCTGACCTCACGGCCCTTGTAGCCCCTGACGTACCTGAGCTTTTCATTCACCAGTGAAGCAAACCCTTACCGTGAACGTGCCTGCGCGAGTGTGTGCTTTAAGTGACACTGTCTGTCTTTCCTCTCCGTCACTGTGTTCTGTTCAGACTGAATGTGTCCGTGGGGTTTCAGGATTTCTCACTAAGCCGGATAACTCGGGCCCAAAGTTAGGACTGTCCCGCAGGACCACAACTGACCTCTCCTTTAAAGCGCGGCTTTGGGCTTGTCGATATTCGTCTGCTCAAATTCACCTCCGTAGTTCTGGATTCGGACTGAAAGAGGAAAATTAGGTTTATGGCAGCCAAGCTATCCCAGTGAAGGGGAAGTCCACCAGCTTTACGAAATTTCTAGAAAAGTTCCACCGTAATTCAGTGTGTGAGGTGTAAACAGAGTGAGGGAGAGCGGGTTTGGTGTGAGGTGGTCCATTACAGTGTTGGTGATGGAAACCCAGGGTTCTCCATGTATAGAACCCACATATAGACCCTGTATGTACTATCTAACCCACCAGTGAACCTACACGTGTCTTCTGAGTGTGTATGGAATGTTGATGATGAAAATCTGGAAAACCTGGAAATACTAAGTTCCTTTGGGAGACTATTTGACCTCACAGCGCCCTGCAGCATGTATCCCTCCACCATGAATGGAGTTTAAGGCTGAGATCTTCTCCACACTATCATAAACAGCGTCTCAGACATCAGGCAGCGTATTCAGAACCACCTCATGTAGGAACTTCCTGTAAGGGAGCTTTTAGAGGGGACGTCTGGTTACCTTCACCTCCACTGTGGACCGTCCTGACTCTGTAAGGTTCTCTAGATCGGAGCCCTCACTCCAAGCCACTCTGAACTTGGATATGATGATAATGGGTGGAATTCCCTTTTTAAGTTACCCGGCTAACTCAGAGATGCTGTTCCCGTGTTCAGGCTAATTCCTGACGACAATCTTGCTAGTTTCCTCAGTGTGGTCTGAGCCCCCACGCTCCGAACGGCTCTACTGCGGCTCCACATTCATTTGCCAAAAACATCTGTTGATATGAAACCTTGTTTGTTTTTGTTTTTGTTTATCTGCTGTGAAAAATTCAAAATGCCTTTTTCTCCCCACACCTCTGACACAACGGCTGTGACGGGGAAGCAGCCATCGGAACGCGTCTGCCTTTAACCCGTCCCTGTTTGCGGTGGTTACTAACAGGACGGCTGCTTTGATCCGATGGCGTGTGACCGGACTGTAGACGTCTATAACCGCCTGTATCTGTTCTTAACCTGCATCTGCATATCTGTCCCACACGTCTGCACTGTCCCACACGTCTGCACTGTCCCACACGTCTGAGGCTGCTTCGGACCACCCAGACTGGTTTGGTTTAGTATAGCTGACACTAGCCGATACGCAGTAAATCAGACCGGACCATCGCACGAGCTAGAAAGCAATATATATTCGTGTGTCGTATACAGAGACTGCGCATTTCAGCGTTAGACCTTCTCACTGTTTATAAAGATTTCCACAAGTTAATGCGCGTGTTATTGTGATCATGTCTCTAATTATTCGAGTGTCACTGCATTTCAGATTAAACTACTTCTCTCTGTGACGGCCCTGTGTGGATCTCTCATTTACGTCAGCTTCACTGTGTGATAAACCTTCAAATTAATATCTGGACACTTTATTGGAAACACCCACCTTGTGCTTCCACTAACTGGCCACTTTATTAGAAACACCCACCGTGTTCTTCCACTCGCTGGCCACTTTATTGGAAACATCCACCCTGTGCTTCCACTAACTGGCCACTTTATTAGAAACACCCACCTTGTACTTCCTCTCACTGGCCACTTTATTGGAAACACCTACCTTGTGCTTCCACTTATTGGCCACTTTATTGGAAATACCCACCTTGTGCTTCCACTACCTGGCCACTTTATTGGAAACACCCACCTTGTGCTTCCACTAACTGGCCACTTTATTAGAAACACCTACCTTGTGTGTTCACTAACTGGCCAATTTATTGGAAACACCCACCTTGTGCTTCCACTCACTGGCCACTTTATTGGAAACACCCACCATGTTCTTCCACTCACTGGCCACTTTATTGGAAACACCTACTTTGTGCTTCCACAAACTGGCCGCTTTATTGGAAACACCCACCTTGTGCTTCCACTCACTGGCCACTTTATTGGAAACACCCACCTTGTGCTTCCACTCACTGGCCACTTTATTAGAAACACCCACCGTGTTCTTCCACTCGCTGGCCACTTTATTGGAAACATCCACCCTGTGCTTCCACTAACTGGCCACTTTATTAGAAACACCCACCTTGTACTTCCTCTCACTGGCCACTTTATTGGAAACACCTACCTTGTGCTTCCATTTATTGGCCACTTTATTGGAAATACCCACCTTGTGCTTCCACTACCTGGCCACTTTATTGGAAACACCCACCTTGTGCTTCTACTAACTGGCCACTTTATTGGAAACACCCACCTTGTGCTTCTATTAACTGGCCACTTTATTAGAAACACCTACCTTGTGTGTTCACTAACTGGCCAATTTATTGGAAACACCCACCTTGTGCTTCCACTCACTGGCCACTTTATTGGAAACACCCACCATGTTCTTCCACTCACTGGCCACTTTATTGGAAACACCTACTTTGTGCTTCCACAAACTGGCCGCTTTATTGGAAACACACACCTTGTGCTTCCACTCACTGGCCACTTTATTGGAAACACCCACCTTGTGCTTCCACTCACTGGCCACTTTATTAGAAACACCCACCGTGTTCTTCCACTCGCTGGCCACTTTATTGGAAACATCCACCCTGTGCTTCCACTAACTGGCCACTTTATTAGAAACACCCACCTTGTACTTCCTCTCACTGGCCACTTTATTGGAAACACCTACCTTGTGCTTCCACTTATTGGCCACTTTATTGGAAATACCAACCCTGTGCTTCCTGTGCTTAAAGGGTTTCCGATAAAGTGGCCAGGATGTTTGTGTTCCTTAAACTGAACTAAACAAGGGTGTAAGAGTGTATTGATGACTCTGTCTGATATTTATTGTCCCAGGGCGGATGCAGCGACGGTGTGGAGCTGCTGAACGGTAAGTGCGTGTGGTATGAACATCTTTTGATGGACACCTTGAATGACCTCTGAGTTGTGGGCTGTTTGGACGGACAGTGGCACCCAAGCAGGTGTCCGGTGTCTGAGCTGGACAGGAATAAACACCCCTGCTGGCCGCTCCAGTCAGACGGGGTCAGGTTTCCAGCTAAACTCGTCTCTGGACTGGAACCCCTACACATGTTCCCTGCAGGTCACAATGGAGCCTGGGTGAACTGGATGAGACGTTAATGAAGCGTTAATAAAGTGTTGATTCAGCAGCTTAAGCTCACTAACATGGTGCTAGGTGGTGGTGATGGTATCCCTGGTGGTTGCTAGGGGGATGCTATGTGTTTGAAGTGATATCCCAGGTGAAATATGGAAATTCCATCAGTTATCCAGACTTTAACCATAACTGAGTGATTGGGATGTAAGCAGAATGACGGAGAGCGGGTTTGGTGTGAGGTGTGTACAGAGTGAGGGAGAGAGGGTTTGGTGTGAGGTGTGTACAGAGTGAGCGGGAGCGGGTTTGGTGTGAGGTGTGTACAGAGTGAGGGAGAGCGGGTTTGGTGTGAGGTGTGTACAGAGTGAGTGAGAGAGGGTTTGGTGTGAGGTGTGTACAGAGTGAGTGAGAGCGGGTTTGGTGTGAGGTGTGTACAGAGTGAGCGGGAGCGGGTTTGTTGTGAGGTGTGTACAGAGTGAGTGAGAGCGGGTTTGGTGTGAGGTGTGTACAGAGTGAGTGAGAGAGGGTTTGGTGTGAGGTGTGTACAGAGTGAGGGAGAGAGGGTTTGGTGTGAGGTGTGTACAGAGTGAGCGAGAGAGGGTTTGGTGTGAGGTGTGTACAGAGTGAGTGAGAGCGGGTTTGGTGTGAGGTGTGTACAGAGTGAGTGAGAGAGGGTTTGGTGTGAGGTGTGTACAGAGTGAGCGAGAGAGGGTTTGGTGTGCGGTGTGTACAGAGTGAGTGAGAGCGGGTTTGGTGTGAGGTGTGTACAGAGCGAGAGAGAGAGGGTTTGGTGTGAGGTGTGTACAGAGCGAGAGAGAGAGGGTTTGGTGTGAGGTGTGTACAGAGTGAGCGAGAGAGGGTTTGGTGTGCGGTGTGTACAGAGTGAGCGAGAGCGAGTTTGGTGTGAGGTGTGTATAGAGTGAGTGAGAGAGGGTTTGGTGTGAGGTGTGTACAGAGTGAGGGAGAGAGGGTTTGGTGTGAGGTGTGTACAGAGTGAGTGAGAGAGAGAGGGTTTGGTGTGAGGTGTGTACAGAGTGAGGGAGAGAGGGTTTGGTGTGAGGTGTGTACAGAGAGAGGGTTTGGTGTGAGGTGTGTACAGAGTGAGTGAGAGAGGGTTTGGTGTGAGGTGTGTACAGAGTGAGTGAGAGCGGGTTTGGTGTGAGGTGTGTACAGAGTGAGGGAGAGAGGGTTTGGTGTGAGGTGTGTACAGAGTGAGCGGGAGTGGGTTTGGTGTGAGGTGTAAACAGAGTGAGCGACAGCGCGTTTGGTGTGCAGTGTGTACAGAGTGAGTGAGAGCAGGATTGGTGTGAGGTGTGTACAGAGTGAGTGAGAGGGTTTGGTGTGAGGTGTGTACAGAGTGAGTGAGAGAGGGTTTGGTGTGCGGTGTGTACAGAGTGAGTGAGAGGGTTTGGTGTGAGGTGTGTACAGAGTGAGTGAGAGGGTTTGGTGTGAGGTGTGTACAGAGTGAGTGAGAGAGGGTTTGGTGTGAGGTGTGTACAGAGTGAGTGAGAGGGTTTGGTGTGAGGTGTGTACAGAGTGAGTGAGTGGGTTTGGTGTGCGGTGTGTACAGAGTGAGTGAGAGAGGGTTTGGTGTGAGGCTATGAGGAATGTAGATATTGAGTTTTCCCTGGGAACTCTTCTCCTGCAGTAATACGCGTTTGTACCACTAGATGGCAGCAAAGGCGCTTCATTCTGACGGCCTGAATCACGTGATCATGCGGCCTGTGGGAAACATGGTGGTGCAGTACACCTCTACCTCCTGCCTTTCTGTCTCTCTCCAAGCCAAGAAGTAAAAGGACATGTCTGAAGCTCCTGCCCCTCGCTCCAGCAGCTGTGGAAGGAGGAAAGGAGCCGAGGAGATCCTGGCGGAGGTCTGCTCTGAGCTTCTAGAGTGTAAGGTGTGTTTTGAGAGGTTCTCCTCAGAGCAGAATGATCGGAGGCCCAGGAATCTGCCCTGTGGTCATGTGATCTGTCTGGGATGTGTCTGTGCCCTGGTACATGGTGTCTTGCACCAGCTGGAGTGCCCTTTCTGTAGGCGGAGGTGCGACGCTGGTGGTACCTATGACTGCCAGGCCCTGCTTGACCTTCAGGATCTCATTGACTCGGCAGAACTTCCAAGGCGTTCATCAAGTGCGCTGGGTTCAGACGCTTCTTGGCCGACTCTTCCGCAGTTTGAAAGAGGGGTCCAGTATGGGATGGAGGGACTGGGCCTAATGCGCCTTCATACCGTCTTTGGAGGCTGGGGCTCAATCGTCAACCCAACCGGTGTAGCTGTCCTCGGACCGGAGACCATGGTGGTGGTGCATGGGGGGCATGAGAAGGCCACCATCTTCAATTCTCAGGGTCACTATCTGCACAGTTTTGGTCATTATGGCCATAGACCGGCTGACCTCTGCCACCCTCTTGATGTCGCCGTGTCTCCCGGTGGCCATGTTGTGGTGAGCGATGCTGGTGACCATGCAGTTAAGGTCTTCTCCTCCAGAGGAACTCCTCTGGCCAGCTTTGGACCTTTTGAGCTGCCATGGGGTGTTGATGTGGACAGGCGTGGACACATCCTGGTGACCGATGCTGAAGCAGGCACGCTTTGGCAGGTAGTAATGGACTCTGGGTGCAGCGTGGTGGTCTCCAAGGTGGTGGTCGTGAAAGACCTGCAGGGTCCAAGAGCTGTGGCTTCTTGCAGAGTTTCAGGACGTGTTGCAGTGCTGGATGCCCAAAGAAGTCACCGTGGAGACCCCACCCCCACACGCCTGAAGCTGTTCAGCGAGGACTTCGTCCCCCTGATGCTGGTGGACAGTGGCAGCCTGAACCTGACTGACCCCATGAGGTTAGACATCTCCTATGCTACCTTTGACAGAAGGGGAGATCTGATTGTGGCTGATGCCGGACGAGGCCTCGTAGGAAGTTTGGGTGACCTGCAGGGAACACCTGCTCTGTCTCTCCTGGTGAAGGACGGACTGGAGCGTCCAGTCGGGCTGGTGGCATCTGAGCAAAACTCCCTGATGGTGTTGGACAGCGGAGACCACACTGTGAAGATATACTCGGCCAGTGCAGACGACTCACGTGGGGCTCAAAGAAGCAAAACGATCTGAAAATGTCTTGAGGATTCCGGTCCACCTTAAATAGTACTGCTTTCAATGACAGTTTTAAGGTGGAATGGACAATTCAAAAAAGACAAACTCATTCTTGAACTTCAGCTGTCTTAATGCTCTTCTAATAGTCTTTTAATGTGTAGGAAATATGGAATTTCATCTTTCCCTATGTGACGTTGGTGTCCTTATAGATCCATAACAACATTACCGAACTATAGGAGTCCTATAGGGACCTTGTGGTAAGTCTGGAGTATTAGTTTAGTTACTACCGAATACTCCACCACCAGCTTTACACCTAGGAAAATAATAATAATAAATAAGTATTATAATTAATAATAATAATGTGTTGTTATTTTATTGTTATTATTAATATATTATAGAATATTTATTGTGTTATTATTATAATATTACTGATTAACATAGGAGGATACAGGAAGTAAAGAAGGCTACATGGTTTGACTGCTGGAGAACATCCAGAATCAAGGTCCAGTCAGAACACCGCTTGTTTGATCCGTGGTAAAATGTTATTGTGCCCAGTGGTGGTGAAGGTAACCAGACGTCCCCCTCTAAAAGCTCCCTTCACAGGAAGTTCCTACATGAGGTGGTTCTGAATACGCTGCCTGATGTCTGAGACGCTGTTTATGATGGAGAAGATCTCATGGTGGAGGGATACATGCTGCTGCAGGGCACTGTGAGGCAACTAAATGATTCAATTAGCTGATGCTAGTTAATTATATCATTAACTAATAGTTTATTAGGATAATGATTTTATATCATTTATTTTTAGTGCACGTTTTTTTTAATAATTAGTTTATTTTGAATAAAACTATTATATAATAAATAAAAAGTGCATTCTTTTAAAAATCTGTTCTGTATAAATACATAGAACATACATGATAAGGTAATCTAACATAAGTTGTAATATATATATGATATAATAACATATTCATGAACGTATGAGTTAATTATGAATTAGTTGGTTTACATCTCAAGGGCTGAATTTTTCAGACGTGCTGGAACGCTGGTCTAATTCCCCTTTAGAATGAAAGAGCCTGGTTGGGAAATAGAATAGAAAGAATATGACCCGAGTGATTAAAGACAAAACATAATAAAGTGACAAGTAAATCAAAAACTGAGTTTTTATTACGACTGGGTTCAGGAGTATGGAGCAGTGTCTACCCGCAAAGTCACCAGGGCTCTGAGTACCTCGCACTGGAGGTCCCGCCCTCTAACCGCCACTTCACCTCATACTCCTCTGACACAAGCATCTGACCACTAATGACCACTAGAAGATTACAGAAGGCTCAGCTGAATCACACATACACTGAAGGTTTTAATGCATCGCTTTAATTTTTCATAGTCTTATTATGTTTATGTGCGCATGACAGTAATTTAGAGTTTCACACGTAAGTATGTGATATAGGACTGTCATATGTTTATACTTCATATAAGTATATATAAGTTCCAAAACACGCAGACTTTATTGTATGTATGTATATATATATATATATATATATATATATATACACACATATAAAACTTATTCATCTTTAATATTTTACACTAATATGTAATATAGTGTGTGTGTGTATATATATATATATATATATATATATATATATATATATATATATATATATACACACAATATATATAACTTATTTATAAATATACTGTTATATATAATATATAATATAACACTTATAGACTGCAGCAACATGTACATGTATATAATGCATAACTTATTAATCTTTAATATTTTACACTAATATGTAATATAGTGTATATATGTAATAGTGTGTGTATTATATATAAATACTGTTATATATATATAATATATAAACACTTATAGACTGCAGCAACATGTACATAATGCACATCGCTTTCATTTTTCATACAGTCTTATTATGTTTATGTGCGCATGACAGTAATTTTGAGTTTCACACGTATATATATATATATATATATATATGCACACTTTATATATACAATATATAACTGTTATATATAAATATACTGTTATATATAATATATAAACACTTACAGTTGTTTATGAAGTTATGAAAGTCAGCAGAGCATGTGCTGATGAGTTGTAGTGGTTGATGACCTGGTGGGATTTCCTCTGAAGCATGACTCTAATCTCTGCATGTGTAACTGACTCATTACCTCCGTGTACATCTCCATCTATACCTGTGGCTGACCTGAGCTCAGAGCCCAGTCACTTTAGAACTGCGTTAAAGTGGTTCCTAAAGGTTCCCGTGGCTGTGGAAGTTCAGCAGGGCATGCTGATGAAGGCGCACAGTGAGTCAGTCAGTCTGTGTTGAATGTGGTCAGTAGTTTGAGCAGCTGCTGGATGGAGAGCCCCGCACTGCCGCGCGCTCCGGTTAGTGGAGCTGAAGTTCCCCGCGAGCGAGCGTCTCGGGTCTGATATCCCCCTGCTCGGCTGGGACACGGCTAGCCCGTGTGTGTAGGGTCAGCTGAGCCTCTTTTACAGCCTCCCTCGGCATGTTTGAGTCTGTTTAAGGCGGTGCCGGTGAGTTTTGTGTCGGTAGAGAAGAGAAGCTGGAGCTTGGCTGTTTTTTTTCTCTGCCCTGGACTCCCTGGTTTAGGCTAAGCTAGCCGAGCTGCTCCTCCCGGCGGAAGATGGCGGTCAGGATGCTGCTGACTGAGGCTGAAGCTGGAGCTCCGCTGGGGCTCTTTTTGGCCAGATAGCTCGCTAGAGGGTCGGGAAAGGGCGCAGTTCGGCTCGGATTCCGATTGTCCCGTCTGTCGGGTAATGGTGGGCTTCGTTTCAGGGGGGTATTGCCACCCTTTTGCCTTCCTCAGCGGCGGGACTCTGAGGAGACTCGAGTTGTTCGGCTAGCCGCGCGCGCGTTAGCTACAATAACTGGGAAAACAGCGGAAAAAGTGCCTAAAAATGTCGGATACCAAGGTAAAAGTGGCTGTCCGAGTTCGTCCGATGAACCGAAGAGGTAAGTCAGGGGTCCTAATCTGAACTTCTGATCTGTTTGATGGCAGATAAGCCCCCCTTTTCTCCTGGGAGTTCGTGCTCCATCATATTAGCTCGTAGAACGTTACTTGATAGCACAAGTGGACAAACTAGCTAGTTATGCTAATAGCCCGAGCTAACTTGTGTTTTGACAGCGCCTGTAGACTCAGTTTAAACCCATGTTTAGCTCCCAAGGTACTTTTTGTGGCTGAAAGTCGACTTTCTAGTGAATGGCAGGACTTAACACAGCCAAACTTTTCTCCATTGGCTTGCAGAGATTGAGCTGAGCACCAAATGTGTGGTGGAAATGGAAGACAACCAGACAATCCTTCACCCACCGCCTTCAAACACAAAGGGAGAGAGCAGGTAACGGCCATCTGATGTGTGCTGGGGTCTTTTTTAGGGGACTGCTATGTCACTACAGTGCTAACACAACATACAGACCCGTCAGCCAGAACATTAGAACCACCTCCTTATATACAGGTACACACTGGAGTCTGTTTCTCTGTATACTGTATAACCCTGTTCTTCAATGGTCAGGACCCCCACAGGACCACCACAGAGCAGGTAGTATGTGGGTGGTGGATCATTCTCAGCACTGCAGGGACACTGACGCGGTGGTGGTGTGTTAGTGTGTGTGGTGCTGGTGTGAGTGGATCAGACACAGCAGTGCTGCTGGAGTGTTGAGACACTGTGTCCACTCACTGTCCACTCTATTAGACACTCCTACCTTGCTGCTCCACCTTGTAGATGGACAGTCAGAGATGATAGCTCATCTGCTGCTGCACAGTGCAGTGCTGGTCATCCTCTGCTCCACTGTGTCCCAGGCCTGGTCCTGAAGGCACCCTACCCTTGCACTCTGAAAGGGCTTGTTAATGATCTTGATGTTAATGATGAGTTGAGGGTGTTCAAGGCAGGGTGTTGAGAAGGATCAGGGTTGAGAAACACTGCTCTAGTCCATCATCAGTGGGTACAGGACGGTGGTCACATGACACTGCCCTCAGGACGCTGTGGGCTGGGTAGTTTTCTGAGGTGTCCAGCAGTATTGCTGTGTCTGATCCACTCACACCAGCACATCAGTGTCACTGCAGTGCTCAGAATGATTCACCACACATAACCCACATAGTACCTGCTCTGTGGTGGTCCTGTGGGGGTCCTGACCATTAAAGAACAGGGTAATACAGTATACAGAGAAACAGATGGACTACAGTCTGGACCTGTACACCTACAGAGTGTCCTATATGGTCAGTGGAGCTGATAACATGTACAATGAGTGTAGAAACAAGGAGGTGGTGTATAATAGTAACTGTGATTATAATACAGTACCTACGTTTACATATAGAAATGTACAGGCTGATCTGAAATGCAGTGTGAAAGATCTAAAATTTAAATAAAAGTAGTTCGGTCTGGCACCTGGAAGTAAACTGAGGAAAGCCAGGGGCCAAGTTCAGGTTTACCTCTCATGTCAAGGTGCATAAGAATTTGCCTCTGAGATCCACTAAGTAGTGATTTGTGGGAGGGGGTCTCTTTTTTTTTTTTCGTGTTAATGGCTATACATGTCTTTGCGGCCATCATGGTTAAACGGAATGATCTGTATTCCTGCTAGACCTGTTTGGACATGAGGACTGATTAACTGAAAACTGGCATCTTAAGCTCTGCATGTGCTCATAATGGGATTGCTGATGGTCCATTGCAGTGCGTTGGTAGGAAACCCTTGGTAGGAAAGAGATTTACGGTTTTTGTATCCCGAAATCCTTGAACTCTTGATGCACAGCAGCTGACATGGCTCACGAGAACTGTGACCTGGTTTGGTGACTGCTTTGGGCGTGTTTGCAGTGGCCTGCTGTGGGAAGATCCAGGCATTGCACCGAAAGGTCTGGGATGGTGTCCAGTTTCCAGCTTAGCTGAAGTTGGGCTGTGAAGACGTCTTCACGTTGCGTCATCGCAGACTTTGAATCTGTCACAGGGTAATATAAGATGCTATCGGCGGCTGTCATGGTTCCTCTGATACCGTTTTCAGAGCAGAAGCAGGTTACAGAGATCGAAGCTCATTTAGCCACTTTCTCCATCAAAACAAAGAAAAAAAGGAAGACAAAGTTGGCTCAGGAACCACATTCCAATGTAGTAGTTGAAACAGTTTGCTCTGAATAGACTACCCAGGATGGGCAGGGCAGATACCTTCAGCATTTACAGCTGATACCACATTTATGGGCCTGTGAATTGTCCAGGCCTGTGAGTGGCCTAAATCCATATACCCGGGAAAGAGCTGATACCTCAGCTAAACAGTGACTCCGGGAAGAGTGAAAGTGTCTGTCTGACGAGCAGCTTGGGTAGAAGTACAAGAGCAGCAGCCCAGACTACTTAAGTCAAGTCAAATTTATTTATGTAGCACTTTTTACAACAGAGGTTGTCATAAAGCAGCTTTACAGAGAATCTGGGTCCAAGCTCCCAATGAGCAAGCCAGGGAGAACCTCCATCAGGGCGAGAGGGAGAACCCTCGAGAGGAACCAAGACTCAAAGGGGGAACCCATCCTCTTCAGGGTGTACCCGGATGAAGGTTGGGGCTGAGTCACGAATACTAACTGGATGGTTATTCCAAAGCTGGGTGGCTTTGAATGAAAAGGCTCCGCCCCCTGCTGTAACCTTATTAATTCCAGGTGCTAATAGTGACCCTCACCTTATGATCTGAGTACTTAAGTGCTGCGTAAGTTATAGAACACTTTGGATCTCCCAGCACATTATTCTTCCCACCACGGTATTCTTCTTGCCTTGGAATCGTCTGGTCACAGACTCCATGCGTAAAATTTAAAATAAGAGGCCAGATCTATTAAAGCTGCACTATGCAAAGACAGTATATGTGAGGCCTGAAATAAAAGTCGGGATGAAGTTTTCCCCACCATGTGGATGTGTTTACGTAATAACGGCACCCACACAGGCTCAATAAGAAGGTCCAGCTCCATGTTTAGATCTGAAATGAGGTCGAAATCAACATTGTACTGAAAATACGATGACAGTAGTGCATAATTCATGCACATCCTCATCAAACACGGCCCTCATGTAGTTTATACTCTCTTTGCATTCTGATTTATTCGTTTATTATTTATTTTGTTATTCGTTTGTTATTCATTTATTCCAGATATGAGGTGCGTTTCCCAAAACTGTAGTTGCTAACTACGTTAGAGCGATACAGCTGCGATGTAGAACCTGGAAAACTTTATAGTACGTTAATAAATCAGTTCTTAATCACTGAGAGCTTTCTTCATCACAGTGTCGCGTTGCATTCGCATGTTTATACAACTGTGCCACCTAGAAGTGCTGTTTAAAGGCGTATTTTTATTTGATATAGTTCTTAAATAGTTATTTTTAAAGGCCAAGTTTTGCCTATTAATATATTTATAATGAATATTAACAGTATTATTGTAATTATTTTCATTATTAATAATTATTTTAATTGCATTTAATTGTTAATTCTACCTCTATGTATTGGTGGTGGAAAGTTATATATTCACAACATAAATAAATATGAGTATAGTCCAAGTAATACATTAATAATGTTCAGTATATTGATATGTATAGGTTTGTGAGTTTTGCAAATTTTCCATTTTGAAAGTCAGACTGAACACATTTGGACACATGGTTTGAACAAGGTACGTCCACGGTACGACAGTTTCAGGAGATGTTCCTAATTCAGATGTTTAGACTTACCGATGCATCGTACAGTGTTAGTTCAGTGTTAGGCTCCGTCGTTGTATGATAACTGCACCCCTGTTCATGAAAGGAGGCTAAAACACAACCCATGCTACAAACATAGTGGATGGAATTACACATTTCCACCAGAGGGGTCTCAATTTCTACTAGGGGGAAGTGAGCCCACTTTCCCGGAGCAGTGGGCAGCCCTGTCCATGGCACCTGGGGGCAGTTTGGGGTTAGGTGCCTTCCTAATATACTGTCGGTTGAGGGACTCAAACCGTTGACCCTCCAGACAAAAGACTAGTTACCCTTCAGCCCACGACTGGCCCACAAAGATGCGCCCAAACAGGGACGTGAAGCCTGGACCCTCAGATTAAAACTTTAACGCTTTACCTACTGAGCTATTTCCACGTCATTAACGCCCCCCAGAACTTCACGGAGGGGGCTCGGTTTTGTGCGGGGAGCTTATGAACCGCTCTGGCAAGTTGTATAAGTTTCTGTTCCATTTTTCTGCACGATGGTGTTAGAAACAGGAACAACAGGCTGCTACAAACACACCACAACACAGTCTATAGAGAAGAGGCTGGGGATCTTGTATCCTTCTCTGTCTGCTTCTGAGGTCTGAGGATTGTGTTTGAGTCAGTCAGATTACCGCTTCACGCTGAGGTTAGCGTTTTTCAATAAGATGATGTAAGCTATTGAAACATCCGACTTGGTGTTGTACGTGGAGAGATATACAATCACCATCTAAAAAATAGCTGCAAATTCGCCATGCTGGTGGTGCAGATACTACCATAGCACACTTGGCAGCAGTGGATAGAAGAGTGCACCAGCAACATGAAAGGTCTGGGAGACCTACACAAACCATGGAGACAGAGCCAACAGATTGTCATCCAGCAGACATCCAGTGAGCAGTGGTGTCCTCCATGAGTCATCCTGTTAGTGCAGCACCATCGGCAGACGGCTGCACCACGCAGGACTACATGCACATGCATGTCCTTAACACCACGTCACCGTCACCAAAGACTGCAGTGGTGTCGTACCAGACTGTCATGGAGTGACTCAGAATGGCAGCGGGTCATCTTCAGTGACGAGTCCCGCTTTAGTCTTGGTGGAGATGCCCAACGAATCCGTGTGTGGAGGCACCGTGGTCAGCACCAAGATGAACGGTGTGTTGTCACACTGGAAGGCCTGGTGTCCCTCCACCTCCACCCCTACCGCACCATCTGCAGGAACTGTGTGAGGATGTTCAAGCTGCATGGGATGGATTATCACAGGACACCATCAGGAACCTCTACAGCTCCATACCGAGACGTCTGGCGTGTTGGGTTAGCGAACACGGCGGCCCGACGCCATACTGAGAGATAGACTTCTGTATGTGTAGCTCAATAAATATTGATCATATCAGTCTAAACTTATCACCAGTTATTGATCCTGGTCACCTTTATCCTCCTTCCCAACACAACTGCACTCTCCAAATGAAGCGAATAAGATCTCCGTTATTAAAATAATTATTAGCTAGAGCTCAGTATCAGAAGAGGAAAAAAGTGGTATCTGAACGTTGTGCTTGTTCTAGGCTCTTTTCCAGCTGCACAAAGTTTAGAAGCAACGTCCAGAGTAGCAAGTCATGTGCCGGAGATCGGCGAGAGGGATAAAATCCCGCAGTCTCATGCATGCTTGGAATCTGTCACTGCTCTGCAAATTACTCCCCTATTTTCAGGAGCCTATATGAAGACTCCACTGAAGTTATTTCAAAATCTTGTTAACACCCTAACGTTCTAAAGCCAGTCCAGCCAGTTCATTATATGGGTTAGAAATGACTGAACATGGACCGTCATCACTGTTTGTGAAATCAGTGATCAGATAAACTGTTTACTCTCTTTTAGAAACTCTTTCTGATCCTCAGTTATCGTTATTTGCTGTTCTCCTCAGTCTGGCAAAATTCTCCTAAGGCTGTAGCATCAGGGCAACATCACAAGATATCAGGTCTTATGATGCCCGTGTGCTAAAACCCCCTCTGCGTTCACGCTGCAGTCAGATTGTAGAATAGGGCTTGTATTGAGTGTTTACAGTTGTGTACAAAGGTTCGGTCTAATTGGATGTTTTTGTTGGCGTTGTGAAGGTAAATTAGGTAGACATCCTCACAGAGAACGCACTTCCATCAATTTTAATGTGAAAGTAAACCATATAGTGTGGTCTGTGAAATCATGGCCCCATTAAATTCCATATTTAAGCTTCCTGTGAAGAGTTCCGTAACTTGTATTCACAGTAAAACGTCTAATTGGACTGGGAGTGTTTAGATGAGCCATATTCAGCGTTTATTCATCGTTCTCTGAAGTTCGACTGGTCGAAAGATGCCCAGATGCGGTTCGACACTGTGCCCGTTTCCACCCTATGATCTGAATGAAATTAGCAGTTTTCCCATTTTTGGTGAGCTCATGAATAATCTGATGAGCTCTGCTCTGATCGGCTGGTTTACAGTGAGACGCCACCCATGTTGATCACATGGAAGCAATGTGGAAGTAGACTAAATGAAATGAGTCTCCTTATTAATAAGCTCCGCCCTCATAGGGTTTACTTAGTTATGCTAGTAGCTAATGTTCCCTGTAGCTACTGGTTTTCCATCTGGACATCAAGTCGTTCCTTACTATGGAACGCTTAGTTCACACAGCATGGCTGCTACTTACAGGCTGCTGTTGGGATTGTGATGCTGGTAAAGGTGGAGCTGCTTCTTGCTTCAGTCTCTTTAGGGTCTACTGCTGCTGTTCTCAGCCAGGTGACATACTTTAGTCCATGTTTGTAGGTAACAGTATATTAGTATCTATATACTAATAGATAATCTGGCCAATTAGAGCTTACTGAGTAACTACACATGCTTTGAAATGAATGACTGATGATTTGCCTGGCTGTTCATGTACATGTGGAGTAAAGCTTGTAAGCACTGTAAATTAGATTTGTGTTGCTTTAGTGCGCCGCAGGATATACAATCAAACGCTCAGTATGCAAAGTGTGGGATTGCAGAGCTGTTGGGAAGATAAAGGTGACCAGGATCAATAACTGATGTTAAGTTTAGACTGATATGATCAATATTTATTGAGCTACACATACAGATGTCTGTCTCTCAGTATGGCGTCGGGCCGCCGTATTTGCTAACCCAACACGCCAGACGTCTCGGTATGGAGCTGTAGAGGTTCCTGATGGAGTCCTGTGATAATCCATCCCATGCAGCTTGAACATCCTCACACAGTTCCTGCAGATGGTGCGGTAGGGGTGGAGGTGGAGGGACACCAGGTCTTCTGGACGTGTGACTACAGACCGTCCATCTTGGTGCTGACCACGGTGCCTCCACACACGGATTCGTTGGGCGTCTCCACCAAGACTAAAGCGGGACTCGTCACTGAAGATGACCCGCTGCCATTCTGAGTCACTCCATGACAGTCTGGTACGACACCACTGCAGTCTTTGGTGACGGTGACGTGGTGTTAAGGACAGTCATGGTAACGGTCTGTGTGCATGTAGTCCTGTGTGGTGCAGCCGTCTGCCGATGGTGCTGCACTAACAGGATGACTCATGGAGGACACCACTGCTCGCTGGAGGTCTGTAATGGTGGTGTTGGGTCAGTCGGGTACAGAGATAAGGCACGTCCATGGTTACATCCTTGAATCATTTGCATGTCTCAGGTTGTTAAATCTACACACCAAGTTTCATTCCTGTGGGTTGATTCCTTCTGGGCGCCAATGTTTGTGCAGCTATTCTTTCGATGGTGAGTGTATTTTGGTGCAGGAGAGAAAAGGTGAGGCAGCTCTCGCATTTCACACGCAGCAAGCAGGTCCTCGAGGGTCACATTGAGGAGAGAGATGAAGGAAAATGCCACTTCAGCGGTTTATTAGTGTGGGCCTGATGGATGGAGGCTGGATGAAAGACGACAGAGCTCGGTTTACCCGCTCTGTGTGGCTGTACTGCATCAGAACTATGGCTGGACAATTTGGGGAATATATCTGACGGCAGCAGCAGTGTGTTTCTAAATGAGGCTTGAACGCAGAGCATACTGCTAGTTAGTTGTGGTTGCGATGTCACAGCACATGAGTGTTTGATTGATTCTCGTTGGTCTACAGGCGGTTCACACGATGGGATATCTAAATGATCACTTGTTTACCTCAGTCTCGGTGGAGCTGCGAAAGGGCAAGTCCACCAATTAATGAAAAAACTCCATAATTAAATAGTTAAGATGTAAATCATGTGGTTATTCAGAGTTATTTAGTGTAAACACTAGGAGGTCCACCTCTAAAAGCCCCCCCTATTACATGCCTACAGTCTCAGATGTTGTCTTACAGCAGTGTTAAGTAGGTTCTGGTCTAACGCCTGGATCCACCTACAAAGTATTTTTGTCCTCCATGATGGTCACTGTCTCAGAATAGGCAGTCATAGTGCCCAGATCTTTGGAGAGAGTCATGGCTACAGTTTGCGCTAATCCGAATTCTTGCATTAGCTTGGGATGCCTTTCTCCTGATTCCAGGTTCAGCCTGAGGAATGTTCGGGCAGTACGGTCACCTGAAAATCAGGGCTGGTTAATCGCTAACCCTGCTACCGCAACCGAACATGCAGTTCACACGCAGCAGCCCATATTTAGAGTAATTACCTGAGGGATAATGACTGGGGAAATTATTCCACACACTTAAGTTGGACCGGGCTCCGGGGCCGGTAAACACAAGCCTGGCTTTGTTTCTCAGGTTGAGCTAATACCAGAGATAATGTGGAATAACCCCTCGGTGTATTCAGCCACTTCGCTAATTAGTGCTGTACTGTAACTTCATAGGAGTTCTGTCTGACCTGTTTCTCCCTAAAACAGGAGGAAGAATTGTACGGAAAGTGCAGATTCCGAGCCCTATGTTTGTGTTATGGATTAAAAAAGTAAAATAAATAAATAATATATATTATAAATATATCATTAAATTATAATTAGTTTTAGAGGAGCAGCACGTACTGCAAATAAATCACAAATGGATCCAATACAATTATACATACAGCTCCTCCATCTTAAACCGTCCCCCCATCCTAGTCATCAACACCACCCGCAGAACACCTTGGTTGGTGTTGCGCAAACAGGTAACACCACTGCCAGTGAGCTGTCACGTCTGGGCTTTGATTCCCGGTCTGGGTGACACCAATGAGAGACCTTGGGCAAGATTCCTAACGCTACCCTGGCACACCTGTAATATGATTAACTATGTAAGTCGCTGTGGATAAGAGCTGAACGCCATAAATGTAAATGTCTTTAACATATACTCTTCCTTTGTCCATACATTGGTTTTGGATAAATAAAATAAATAATTAAAATACAATAAATAGTGGTTTTAATATAATTAAAAATTATCACAGAAAGAAAAAGACCAAAGGTAATGTGTTTTGCTCTTCTTGCCATTTTTTCACAACAAAACTAATAAAAATATTAATATTAAATTAAACTTTTTTTAAAAAATTTGCCTGATGTGTAATATTGTAATCGTAACTTTATAGTTACAGCAAAACAAATGTTTCTTCTGGGGGAACTCCCAACGATGTTGATAAATCCTGCATAATTGAGTGTTTGATGTGTAAACAGTGACTGAGAGCGGGTGTTTGGTGTGAGGTGGTTCAGATATTCGGTACAGTGGTGGTGATGGGACCTAGGGTTCTTCATGTCTAGAACACACATATAGACACTTTATTGACCAACTAAACCACCAGTGAACCTACATGTGTCTTCTGAGTGTGTATGGAATGTTGAGGATGAAAATCTGGAAAACCTGGAAATACTAAGTTCCTTTGGGGGACTATTTGACCTCACAGCGCCCTGCAGCATGTATCCCTCCACCATGAATGGAGTTTAAGGCTGAGATCTTCTCCACACTATCATAAACAGCGTCTCAGACATCAGGCAGCGTATTCAGAACCACCTCATGTAGGAACTTCCTGTGAGGGAGCTTTTAGAGGGGACGTCTGGTTACCTTCACCACCACTGTGCGCAGTTTCACACTACACCACTGAATGACTCTGTTTACATAACACCCAATTAATTATGTTGAAAGTTGTTGGAATTCCTCTTCCCTATCCTGTCCATGTGCTGATGCAGAGTGGATTTAACTGTGGAATATTTCTTATCGCTCCGAGAGATCAGGAGCAAACAGTGGAGTTCCCTCAGGCTGTTAGAGCACCTGTTCCTGTGAGTGTGATGTGTGTCAGATTTTAAGGGCTGTATGTCACCACTTCAAAAATGGCCCCAAGCAAACGAGCACACAGCATTGTTGCTCCACAGTGTTGATGAAGAGCAAGGTTGAATGTGAATGTGCATATATATATATATATATATAAAATTTTACTTAATTTTTTTTGGAACGGGACATTCCCTGCACTGTACCACCAGGTATATATATATGTAAATACTTTTCCAAGTTCACCGGAGAGAAAATGACCCTCTGTGTTGAAGGCAGTAGTAGTTTCAGGCTACACGAGGATGATGGCGCTATAAACCCCTGTGGGGTGTGAGTGACGGGATCCATAGATTGGGAAGAGGTGCTACAGTGCAGGGAATGTCTCGCTCCATGTGTGGTAAACGCTCCAGAGCAGATGTTAATGATTGGCTAAAAGGAGGGACTGCATGTGGGCGTGGCCAAAGACCATAGTGTGAAGGAAGTAGCTGAATCTGCAGGTGTATGGAAGCGTACGGTTATACGGGTCTACCAGCAGTGGATACAATCCCAGTCTACAGGGAATTCTCGGGATTGTGCCAGGGAAGGCCTCCACCACATCTGGTCCAGCCCAATTCTTTGATGTACGAGTGTCTGAACACTGATGTGGCTACATCCAGAAGTTTATGTACACCTGGGAAGATAAACATGTCAGCTGACTGAAGGTGCTCGGACGTGTACCTGTACGTTAAGCTGCTTCTGGGAATGTTCTTGAGCAGGTTCTGTGTCACTGTGACTTTCTCACGGTGAAGTCGAAGTAAACGGTGTTTAATAACTGAAGAGTGATTGGTGCTTTAGGGCAGGAGGGGGCGGACGGGGGGTGTGGGGGGTGCATTTCCATTCTTCGAGACTTCTACCCCAGCGTAACGCTCGCTCTCTGGTTTCGGGTTGCTTTCAGACGTTCGGATGACACAGTCACTTAGATTTGAAATACGAGTCTGTGTGAAACATTTAAAAAGGAGAGGGATGGAGAAGGAGTGAGGATGAACACCTGAGGCAAACGTCTGAAGGAGTAGGGAGGGGTGGGGGGAGCCGGTCTGGGAATACCCCGAATCGTTTTTTAAAGAATGCTAACGGTGAATGAAAGCTAATGAGCCTGTTAGCATGACCTCATTCAGTCGCTGTTGGCAGACTGTAATCCAAGAAGTAGTTCTTTAGAAGTCAGGAGGTGTTACTGTTATTTAGCTCTGCATGGGGTTTACATACAGATACACATAACCAGGCGCACACAGGACGAGGTCGGCGTTTGTTTGTTTGATTTCCAGTCATTTCAGATACACTACCATACAAAACTTTGGACACACCCCTCTAAATGGACGTAGTTGGTGACCTTAAAGATTCTACAGTCGTACACTTTCCAGCTCCGACTGATGAGAGTCTGAACCAGTCCATATCCTGATATACCACGTATACTCTGGAGGCACCACAGTATTATATTTCTCCACCTTTAATCTATACACTCTTTATTGACAAAATACCTGCAGCCAGAGGGGATCAACCGACAGTTGTCGGTGTGTCTGCTGGGACGTTGTTGGTGTGTCTGCTGGGACGTTGTTGGTGTGTCTGCTGGGACGTTGTTGGTGTGTTTGCTGGGACGTTGTTGGTGTGTCTGCTGGGACGTTGTCGGTGTGTCTGCTGGGGCGTTGTTGGTGTGTCTGCTGGGACGTTGTTGGTGTGTCTGCTGGGACGTTGTTGGTGTGTCTGCTGGGACGTTGTCGGTGTGTCTGCTGGAACGTTGTTGGTGTGTCTGCTGGGATGGTGTTGGTGTGTCTGCTGGGATGTTGTTGGTGTGTCTGCTGGGATGGTGTTGGTGTGTCTGCTGGGATGGTGTTGGTGTGTCTGCTGGGATGTTGTTGATGTGTCTGCTGGGACGTTGTTGGTGTGTCTGCTGGGATGGTGTCGGTGTGTCTGCTGGGACGTTGTTGGTGTGTCTGCTGGGACGTTGTCGGTGTGTCTGCTGGGACGTTGTCGGTGTGTCTGCTGGGACGTTGTCGGTGTGTCTGCTGGGACGTTGTTGGTGTGTCTGCTGGGACGTTGTCGGTGTGTCTGCTGGGACGTTGTTGGTGTGTCTGTTGGGACGTTGTCGGTGTGTCTGCTGGGATGTTGTTGGTGTGTCTGCTGGGACGTTGTTGGTGTGTCTGCTGGGACGTTGTTGGTGTGTCTGCTGGGACGTTGTTGGTGTGTCTGCTGGGACGTTGTTGGTGTGTCTGCTGGGACGTTGTTGGTGTGTCTGCTGGGACGTTGTTGGTGTGTCTGTTGGGACGTTGTCGGTGTGTCTGCTGGGACGTTGTTGGTGTGTCTGTTGGGACGTTGTTGGTGTGTCTGCTGGGACGTTGTTGGTGTGTCTGTTGGGACGTTGTTGGTGTGTCTGCTGGGACGTTGTTGGTGTGTCTGCTGGAACGTTGTTGGCGTGTCTGCTGGGACGTTGTTGGCGTGTCTGCTGGGACGTTGTCGGTGTGTCTGCTGGGACGTTGTCGGTGTGTCTGCTGGGACGTTGTTGGTGTGTCTATTGGGGCGTTGTTGGTGTGTCTGCTGGGACGTTGTTGGTGTGTCTGCTGGGACGTTGTCGGTGTGTCTGCTGGGACGTTGTCGGTGTGTCTGCTGGGACGTTGTTGGTGTGTCTGCTGGGACGTTGTTGGTGTGTCTGCTGGGACGTTGTTGGCGTGTCTGCTGGGACGTTGTTGGTGTGTCTGCTGGGACGTTGTCGGTGTGTCTGCTGGGACGTTGTTGGTGTGTCTGCTGGGACGTTGTCGGTGTGTCTGCTGGGACGTTGTTGGTGTGTCTGCTGGGACGTTGTTGGTGTGTCTGCTGGGACGTTGTTGGTGTGTCTGCTGGGACGTTGTTGGTGTGTCTGCTGGGACGTTGTCGGTGTGTCTGCTGGGACGTTGTTGGTGTGTCTGCTGGGACGTTGTTGGTGTGTCTATTGGGACGTTGTTGGTGTGTCTGCTGGGACGTTGTCGGTGTGTCTATTGGGACGTTGTCGGTGTGTCTGTTGGGACGTTGTTGGCGTGTCTGCTGGGGCGTTGTCGGTGTGTCTGCTGGGACGTTGTCGGTGTGTCTGCTGGGACGTTGTCGGTGTGTCTGCTGGGACGTTGTCGGTGTGTCTGCTGGGACGTTGTCGGTGTGTCTGCTGGGACGTTGTCGGTGTGTCTGCTGGGACGTTGTCGGTGTGTCTGCTGGGACGTTGTCGGTGTGTCTGCTGGGACGTTGTTAGCGTGTCTGCTGGGACGTTGTTGGTGTGTCTGCTGGGACGTTGTTGGCGTGTCTGCTGGGACGTTGTCGGGGGGTCTGCTGCGATGTTGTCGGGGCGTCTGCTGGGATGTTGTCGGGGCGTCTGCTGGGACGTTGTCCGGGCGTCTGCTGCGATGTTGTCCGGGCGTCTGCTGGGACGTTGTCGGGGCGTCTGCTGCGATGTTGTCGGGGCGTCTGCTGGGACATTGTTGATGTGTCTGCTGGGACGTTGTTGGTGTGTCTGCTGGGATGGTGTTGGTGTGTCTGCTGGGACGTTGTTGGTGTGTCTGCTGGGACGTTGTTGGTGTGTCTGCTGGGACGTTGTTGGTGTGTCTGCTGGGACGTTGTTGGTGTGTCTGCTGGGACGTTGTCGGTGTGTCTGCTGGGACGTTGTCGGTGTGTCTGCTGGGACGTTGTTGGTGTGTCTGCTGGGACGTTGTTGGCGTGTCTGCTGGGACGTTGTTGGTGTGTCTGCTGGGACGTTGTTGGTGTGTCTGCTGGGACGGTGTTGGTGTGTCTGCTGGGACGTTGTTGGTGTGTCTGCTGGGACGTTGTTGGTGTGTCTGCTGGGACGTTGTCGGTGTGTCTGCTGGGACGTTGTCGGTGTGTCTGCTGGGACGTTGTCAGTGTGTTTGCTGGGACGTTGTTGGTGTGTCTGCTGGGACGTTCTCAGTGTGTTTGCTGGGACGTTGTTGGTGTGTCTGCTGGGACGTTGTCAGTGTGTTTGCTGGGACGTTGTTGGTGTGTCTGCTGGGACGTTCTCAGTGTGTTTGCTGGGACGTTGTTGGTGTGTCTGCTGGGACGTTCTCAGTGTGTTTGCTGGGACGTTGTTGGTGTGTCTGCTGGAACGTTGTTGGCGTGTCTGCTGGGACGTCGTGGTGTGTTTGCTGGGACGTTGTTGGTGTGTCTGCTGCGACGTCAGCACCTCCAATGTGGCGTAGCCATTAAACCTGAGCTGTAGTTATTAGATAGCTGGTGCTGTAGTCAGTTTGACCTGCCGGGAGTTGGTGGTTTGTACCGCAGCCTTTAGGTATGAAGGGATTTTCCGGCTGGGTGAGGATCAGAGGAATCCACAGGTTCCCATTCTGCCTCCCCGGCATGCCTCAGTGCTGTGGTTGGAGGTGATTAGTGAAAGCCCGTCTCCATCTGATACAGCCCCCGCGCTAACCAGGCCTGTAATTTTCTCCTTATCCCGTGTCCCATCTCGGATTCGGAGTGGCTTCCTAAAGCCTGTTGAGTTTCCCCGCAGTGTCTCATCGCTGATGAGGGGTCTTTAGACACGCTGTGATTTGTGGGTAATTGTCTGCTGTTGTGATAACGGGTCTCTCGTCAGGATCCACTCGCTGGCCGGTTTTCCTGTTGTGGTTCACTGTGCGGATGAGCCAGATTGTCACTGAGATTCCAGCATATACGTCAAAGATCACTCAGGTCTTTATGTAATTCAGTAATCAGGTCTGTTTATACATTGTCCAGGCCCTTAAAGGAACAGTCCACTGATATTCCAAAATGTCTGAGTTAAACAGGTATGTCATTCCGGAGTCATTCCGAGTGGTTTGGTGTGAGACACTTTCGTTCCAGATGAACAGTGGTGGTGAAAGGAACCCGACGTCCACCTTCTTCCTGGTGTCTGAGTGTATGATGATTGATCACTGGAGTAAATCAGTGAAGCTAATGAGTTAACGAGACCCATTACGCTCTCGTACTGCTGGCGTACGGGATCTGCTCAGTAAAGCCGGCGGAGACACACTATGAGAACGGTTATTCCTGATTGGCTGTTTGTGTGAGCTGGATGTGAACGCAGCCACCGTCACACCTTCAAAACAGTGTGTAGAAAACAATACAGTCCCCCCACTCCAGCGGTCAGCCTCAGGAATGCCTCCTTTGTTCTCTTCCTCTCTCCACTCTCTCTCTCTACTCTCTCTCTCCCTCTTTGCTCTCTCCTCTCTCTCTCGCTACTCTTTTTACACTCTCTCTCTCTCCTCTCTCTCCCTTCTGTCTCTACTTTCTCTACTCTGTCCTCTCTTTACTTTTTCTACTCTCTTTACTCTCTACACTTTTTCTCTCTCTTCTATCTACCCTGCTGTCTCTATTCTTTACTCTCTCTACTCTTTGCACTCTACTCTCTCTCTCTGTCCTCTCTCCCTTCTCTTTCTCTACTCACTCTACACTCTGTCTCTCTCTCCCTCTACTCTCTCCCTACTCACTCTCTCTACATTCTCTCTACTCTCTCTCTCTCTATTCTCTCTCTACTCTCTATACACACACTCTCTGCACTCTCTGTGCTCACTCTCTCCCTCTCTCTCTACTCTCTCTACTCTCTCTCTACTCTTTCTACTCTCTCTCTCCCTCTACTCTCTCCCTACTCGCTCTCTCTACATTCTCTCTACTCTGTCTCTCTCTATTCTCTCTCTCTATTCTCTCTCTACTCTCTATACACGCACTCTCTGCACTCTCTGAGCTCACTCTCTCTACTCTCTCTCTACTGTCTCTACCCTCTCTCTCTAACCTCTCTCTCTCTCTCTCTCTCTCTCTCTCTCTCTCTCTCTTTCCCTTTCTCTCCCTTCCTCTTTCTCTCTTTTTCTCCACGTTCACAAATATGTAAATAGTCCATTCAGTAAAGTTCTGCTCTCTGTAATTCTCTGTGCGTTCGAGTCTCAGTGTTGGTTTGTTGCTGCGAAGGAAAGTGTTGTTTTGTGCTGATAACATGCTGGATTTCCCCGGAGACCCCCACCCTCTTTGTTTTGGGGGCGGGGTTCAGTGCGGAGGGAACTCTGATGCAAATCTTGACCTGGAGGAGAAAGTGTGGGTGTGTGTTAGTGTATGTGTGGGGTGTGTGTGTGTTTTAGTGTATGTGTGTGTGTGTGTGTGTGTGTGTGTGTGTGTGTAGGGTGTGTTTGTGTGTTGGGAAAGTGGTATAAATGCCCTTTGCCTGTTAGGAAATGCCACGAGCCGTGAGAGAGACTGAATTTGTCAGACTTGGTGTTTACATTAACTGGGTGTATAATTTTCTGGCCAGTATAATAGAAACATATGCAGTTATTTACAATAGGATGTAGACACCCCTGGTCACATGACGTGTGTTGATTTTCTCAGTGAAATAAGTTCTGTGTTCTCTACAGAGAATACATTGTATCCATTAGCTGCGTTTTACACTTTACATTTTACATTGGACACAAACAGTGAGCAATATTTAACTCAACACACCAGACCTCTCGGTATGGAGCTGTAGAGGTCCCTAATGGTGCCCTGTGATAATCCATTCCATGCAAATGGAATACCCTCACACCTGCAGATGGTGCGGTAGGGGTGGAGGTGGAGGGACACTAGATCTTCTGGACGTGTGACAACAAACCGTGCATCTCGGTGCTGACCACGGTGCCTCCACACACGGATTCGTTGGGCGTCTCCACCAAGGCTAAAGCGGGACTCGTCACTGAAGATGACCCGCTGCCATTCTGAGTCACTCCATGACAGTCTGGTACGACACCACTGCAGTCTTTGGTGGCGGTGACGTGGTGTTAAGGACAGTCGTGGTAACGGTCTGTGTGCATGTAGTCCTGCCTGGTGCAGCCGTCTGCCGATGGTGCTGCACTAACAGGATGACTGATGGAGGACACCACTGCTCTCTGGAAGTCTGTAATGGTGGTGTTGGGTCAGTCAGGTGCAGAGATGAGACCCGTCCTCGGTTACGTCATGTGCGGTCGAGCGTGAAGCTTGAATTATTAGCATGTCTCACCATGTCAGACCTACACACCACGTTTCGTTGTTGGGGGTTGATTACTTCTCGGTGCAGCTATTCTAGGTGATTTTTGATGATGAGTGTATATACACCTTTTTAACCTCCAACTGTTTAGCTCCGCCCACTTACACTCACAGTGCTTCAGCTCTAAGTGCAGGTCTTCATGAGGCTCTTTACAGGACAGCCAATCAGAACAGACAGATTGGTTTCCATCGTCTTACATGCCTTGAACCATACCACTCTCCTTCTGTAGGCGCACCACTGAGTCGCTCAGCATGGCCGCTCATTCATCACTCAGATAATATAGGGTCAGACAGGGGGCGTGGCCAGTGTCGTAAAAGTGTCTGATTGAATACGGCTGGGAGGAAGTAGAATTAGCCATTGCCTTTTCATGGACCTTTCCTCTCGAATGCTCTTCCACTGTTATTTATAGCTGAAGCCGTATGGGTCTGACTCGGTTCTGAAGAGTCTTATTATGTCTACAAGACAATAAGAGCAGTTTTATTGACCCAGCCTTTAGCTATGAGTGAATCGCCTGCCGGGGAAAGATCCAGGAAGTAAAAATCAGCATTTCAGTGAATTCAGCAGTGAATTCCAAACATTCCATCAGCTTTTCACAGGAAGTTCCTACATGAGGAGGTTCTGAATACGCTGCCTGATGTCTGAGACGCTGTTTATGACAGTGTGGAGAAGATCTCAGCCTCAAACTCCATTCATGGTGGAGGGATACATGCTGCAGGGCGCTGTGAGGTCAAATAGTCCCCCAAAGAAGCACCTCACACCAAACCCTCTCTCCCTCACTCTGTACACACCTCACACCAAACCCTCTCTCCCACACTCTGTACACACCGCACACCAAACCCTCTCTCACTCGCTCTGTACACACCTCACACCAAACCCGCTCTCACTCACTCTGTACACACCTCACACCAAACCCTCTCTCCCTCACTCTGTACACACCTCACACCAAACCCTCTCTCCCTCACTCTGTACACACCTCACACCAAACCCTCTCTCGCTCACTCTGTACACACCTCACACCAAACCCACCCTCACTCACTCTGTACACACCTCACACCAAACCCTCTCTCACTCATTCTGTTTACACCTCACACTAAACCCCCCCCACACTCAATCACTCTGTTTACACCTCACACCAAACCCGCTCTCGCTCACTCTGTACACACCTCACACCAAACCCTCTCTCGCTCACTCTGTACACACCTCACACAAAACCCACCCTCACTCACTCTGTACACACCTCACACCAAACCCGCTCTCACTCTTTCTGTTTTCACCTCACAACAAACCCCCCCACACTCAATCACTCTGTACACACCTCACACCAAACCCGCTCTCACTCACTCTGGTACTGTATATTGATATACTGATGTATTGATCAGCTATCTAGCTCCTGATCTTGTCTCGATGGCGGAGCCTTGCAGAGTTGTACCGTAGCTCTGTTTGGCTGTGTGTTGGTAAGATTGCTGCTCGGCCTCGTGGCCTTCTATTTTGAAGCTCTTGCTCACCAGGCAAGAATGAGTCTTCTCTTTTCAGTGTTACTGTGGTTGCCAGGTGACGACGAGTTTGGGAAGTATGATGATGGAGTATTGGGAATGCCAGAGACGCCCTCATCCGTTTCACATGTGTCCATTTTTCTAACCCGCCCTTCTCCTGGTCTCAGAGCGAAAGCGAGGAGAGATGCCGCCGGTCAGATGGTTAGGGGAAGTCTTACTGCAGACACTAATACGGGATCGCACAGAGTTCCTGGTTCTGAACGGTTCCCAGGGGAGGCTGGATATGGCTTCTCGTTTCCTGGCTTCTCTTGGAATTTTCTGTTCCACCTTAAATGGTGCAGAAGTTACAGAGGCCAGAATTGAAGGGCAACACATTTTAAGGTGGAACAGAAGCTTTGATGGAAAACACACTGAGCCAAACTCCCAGCTTCGTTTGGGAATGTGCTCTCCTTCAGTGAGACTTCCAGACGTTATGGATTTGAAGGGTTTGGGCCCAGGACCACCTGTAGCCCAAGGGCCTAGGAGCATGTCAAATTAATCAATTAATCAATTAAAGGAGAAACACAAGCACCAGTTGGGTATGATAGGGTTAATCCAGTTAGCCTGTTCTCCCCCCACCGTGTGAGCAGGAGGAGGGAGGAGGGAGAAGGGAGGAGGAGGGAGGATTCCCTCATTTAAACACAAAAGAGTCCTGAAAGCCCAGGAGCTGTTGGGAGAGCACACCACATTCTGTAAGCTGAGAGACGTTTGAAAGTGAGAGTGCTGCTGTTAGGGTTTTCGCTGATTGATGGATCTTCAGCTCTGTGCAGTGATGGAATGCTGATACAGCAGTTTGAGAACAGAAAGAAAGAAGTGATGGACAGAAAACAGCAAAATCTCCTCTGGCGATAAAAAAGATGCTGTAATTTTATAGGAATAATTTCTGTCATTATTAGTTCATTAACAAAAGTGGAGATATGGTGTGGGCGTGGCTGATTTAAAACTTTCAGTCCATACCGTATGTAGAGAAGGAGGTATTTTATTATGACCTGAGATGAAAATGTATTGTTGAATTTAGGCGAGGCCAGTTATTCTCTGTGTAGAGAGTTTTTGAGCCATTTTGTGTCATTTGTGCTACACCCAGAGGAATTTGTCCTCCGCGTTTAACCCATCTGCAAAGTAACACACACACACACACACACGGGCAGAAGCAGTGGGCAACCCTTTCCACGACAGTTAGGGGTTAGGTGCCTTGCTCACGGTCGCTTCAGTCTGTACTGTCAGCTCAGGGAATCAAACCCACGGCCTTCTGGTTTCCAGACTGGTTTCCTAACCTCCAGTCCTCGACCGCTGCTGCTGAGTTTTGCTTTGTGAAAGTAGAAAAAGTTTTGTTACGTTATTAAAATGTAGAGTTTTTATCTATGCAGTTAATTTTGTAATTATAAGCTCACTGGACAGAATATGAGTCTCCTTGTGTTTTTAGGGGCTGAACGAGGAGGAAGGGCTATAAATACCTGTGGGGTGTGAGTGACGGGGTCCATAGATTGGGAAGAGGTGGTACAGTGCAGGGAATGTCTCGTTCCATGTGTGGAAAATGGCTCCAGAGCAGATGTTAATGATTGGCTAAAATGAGTGACTGCATGTGGGCGTGGCCAAAGACCATAGTGTGAAGGAAGTAGCTCTGCAGGTGTATGGAAGCGTACGGTCATATGGGTCTACCAGCAGTGGATACGATCCCAGTCTACAGGGAATTCTCCTCGGAATTGTGCCACGGAACGAGGGCATCCACCAAATCTAGTCCACCTCAAATCATTGACGTAAGAGTGTCTGAACACTGATGTGGCTACATCCAGAAGCTTGTCTAGTACATGCCAGATCCTGTTACATGCTGCTAGCTACCTTTCAGTCACAGGGGACTGTGCAAAGAACCATTTAAACCTGGAATGTTTTTTTTAATGGTCACTGATCTAAGTAAACCCACAGCTTTTATTATAGAACCCTTAAAGGCTCACGGTCATCTGACACAGAACTGCCACACATGATTACAGCGGAGCTCACACATACAGCGCATTCCCTCTGACACATCCAGGTGACAGCGCTGCCCTGGGGAGGAGAACCCCTCACCACTGCGCACCGAAATGTTTATTTGTGCCAGTGCAGTCAGCATACAACTGAAACTCGAGGTCTTGTTTTGTTGTCAGCGATGGCATGTTATTCCCCTCCCATGGTGGCAGCCATGTTGGCAGGAGGGCAGCTTTAGACATTTAGAGTGGGAATTACTACAGTACATTTGAATACATATATATATATGCTGAGCTCAATTAGGCCAGTATTCTGATGTCTAATTTTAGACCTCAATTGAGCAAAAAATACAAGTCAAAAAACAAACAAACAAACAAACAATTCTCTAAATATTGATTATTTTTATATGCAGGTTCTGAGGAACATCAGCATGTTGTCTGCTGCAGTGATGCGTATTGAAGCAGCAATCAGTCAGATGTTTTGGCCCCACTCAGAATGCTCTTCTCTCTCTGAGCACTTTACAGCCACCCTTTAAATTCCCAGCACACATTCTCTCCAAATGGCAAGCGTGAAGAAAACACCACCAGCTGTCAAAGAGCCAAAGAGGAAGCGACCTGCCCTTCCAAACTGTAATTATCACTCCATTCAGAAACCAGGCCCATTATTTCCCTCCTTCACATGGAACAGGAGCGTAAGGGTCTAAAGATAACTGGCTATTAGCATGTTCATTCACACAGGAAATAAAAATATAAATTCATTCACGGTTGCGGTGCTAATTTACGGCCGGATGATGTAATACTCGCAAAACTGCTGTAGTGATTAAAAGCTACACCGGATCTGAGGCTCCTAACAACCACCCGGAAAACCTGGCAGACCCACCAACAGGGTCCCCATCAGATACAGAGCACTTAAAGCTTTTATCTCTGAGACAGAAGAACTTTAGGCCTCACTCTTGCTTCAGATCCTTTATGAAAATGGTTCTGAGTAAGCCGGAAAGGGTTCTGCAGTCGCTGTGCTGTCAGCTGTTTGTGGTTTTGTGGGTCTGATGGAGATAATTGTGAGTATTTGTATCCTGAGGTTGCTCTCTGAGCTACCAGCTGGCTCCCTGAGCCTGGCCGCTGTAGCTGCATTTACTGTGTTGCCTTGAGTGCTAATAAGGCAGGTAGCAGGATATGATTCATTTACTGTGATTCATGGACTAAACATTTCATAAGGAGTTATTCACCTCTCTCAGCTCTCTGTCTCTATCTTTCACTCTACACTCTTCTCTGTGGTCACACAGGGTATCATATTGTACCATATAGTACTGCACCATGTCATACTGTAGGCTATCATATTGTACCATATAGTACTGTACCATGTCTTACGGTAGGTTATCATATTGTACCATATAGTACTGTACCATGTCATACTGTCGTACTGTGGTGTATTCCGTACTGTACTTTGCTGTACCATGCAGTACTGTACTGTACTGTGGTGTATTCCGTACTGTACTGTGCTGTACCATGCTGTACTGTACTGTACTGTGGTGTATTCTGTACTGTACTGTGCTGTACCATGCAGTACTGTACTGTACTGTGGTGTATTCCGTACTGTACTGTGCTGTACCATGCTGTACTGTACTGTACTGTGGTGTATTCTGTACTGTACTGTGCTGTACCATGCTGTACTGTACTGTACTGTGGTGTATTCCGTACTGTACTGTGCTGTACCATGCTGTACTGTGGTGTATTCCGTACTGTACTGTACTGTGGTGTATTCCGTACTGTACTGTGCTGTACCATGCTGTACTGTACTGTACTGTGGTGTATTCTGTACTGTACTGTGCTGTACCATGCTGTACTGTACTGTACTGTGGTGTATTCTGTACTGTACTGTGCTGTACCATGCTGTACTGTACTGTACTGTGGTGTATTCTGTACTGTACTGTGCTGTACCATGCTGTACTGTACTGTACTGTGGCGTATTCTGTACTGTACTGTGCTTGTAGAAATCTGTATATTTGAGTAACCATGTCCATTTGTGTTAGCCAGTCTGATGAATCGTGTCATGGAAGTGTTTAATTCTCAGTACTGAGAGCTAGAGGTTCACAGGAAGCCGCTCCGGTGCCCGGAGAGATGCCCTCTGGGCGAGTGAGTGTGGGGCTGGCCGGCCCTGTCACCTCTTATTAAGGTTTGGATGCTACGCTGTGCTGGTTAGTGGCCCAGATTCTCTCTTCAGCTCTCAGTAGTTCTGTGCTGCTCTCCTTGTGTGCTCTAATGAGGGGTCAGAAGCACAATGGCCTGGTCAGTCTAAATCCAGACCGAGCGTGGCACACAAAAATGTGTCATCTGGCGACAGACGAACACTGGAATCATCTGCGCTCAGTAAACCTCAGAGGACCACAGAGTAGCTTGTGTTTGCAGGCCTGTACGGTGGTGTGCAGAAGTTTGGGTGCTTCGGGTCAAACTGTGACTGAAACAAAAAATTAAATGGAGTGTAAATAAATTACACCTCCTCTACAGAGACACACTTTCACATCTCATTCTCAAAAACCCAAACTGCAGATGTGACCTCTACAAAAGTACAAAACTGGTATATAGTTTAGGTTTGGCTTTTTTACCATTTGTAAATTCTGTAAATAAAGAAAGTAGCTGAAAATGGCATATTTATGTTTGTAGTCTAAAAAGAAAGTGTTATTTTCACTAAGGGAATTAATTTGCTTAAGTCGCTTCTAGTTTTTTTTTTTTGTTTGTTTATAACTATTTTAGTTCTGATTGCAAATGTTTTAAATATTAACGTTGTTACTATATTTATATAAATATATTTTAATAAAACATAGTTAATATTAATGTTAAATTATATAAAAATAAACATATATTAACTATTGTTATTATTATTTTTTTATTATTGTTCCATTTTCTATTTATAATTTTATAATTTTATTTCTAGATGGAATATATATATATATATATATATATATAGTCGAATAAAAGTAGCTGAAAATTCCATATTTACATTTATCTTAAAAGAAATAAATAAACTTTAAATGTTAAATATTATAGTATTTAATATATATTACCGTATTTAACTGCTTGTATTTGTTTAGTTTCATATTTCTCTTCTTATTATTTGATCTATACTTTGGAATCTTTGTTTTGCCCATCTTAATTTGCGCAAACTAAATATTAAACGTGTTTTCCATTGACGTCGGAAAGGTTTATTAGTAACGAAGTTTGTTCACTAATGCTCTGTTCAGCACAGACGCATATGGACAGTGAAAAATATCAGCCACTTTTTACTTCTATACTTCAGTGTAAATATTATATAGGTTTTTTTTTCAATATTTAAAGTTTAAATACAGAAGTGCAGGTTAACTGGAAATGTTAAATAAGTTAATTGCATTTGAAATAAGAAGATAAATCTAAAATATGGATTATTAATCCTGTTACTTAATATTATGTTGTATAAGTTCATTTTTTCTAGAAGGAACATTACACACCCGATCTGTGATCTCTGTACATGTGATGGCGTATAAGGAGGAGCTACAACAACCAGGAGCTCCTCCACCTGAATGCACAACATCTGGCTTGATACGCAGAACTTGGTGGCGCGTACTGAAGCCGACGTACTGTAATCATCCTGGCTTGCTGGGTTTGTGTATACTGGCTTTATTAATCAGTGTATCAGTCACCGGCGTGCTCGTCGTTATTTCCTCAGTGTTTGTCTGTATTAAACTCCGGTTTAATTTTGGTGTTTCTAACTTTTCTAATCATGTGACGCATCCAAATGATCTAAAAATATCCTGCGTCTGGGAAAGTTATCCGCATGACGTCTGGCCTTTAGGAATATTGGTGAGGAAATGGCCAGCGTGAGAACGCTGGGAGTTCCGCAGAGATTCCAGTGGATGCCAGTGTCCGAGTGCTCACACCTGAGTGCAGCCCTGGCTTTGTTTAACTTCTGTGTAATGATTACTGTGTGAATCTCTGACCTCACCATTCCGATCGGTATCACTCCTGACTCCGGGGCTGGATCGGATATCGGGGGACAAAAGTAGAACTCCAGTCTGATTCCGGGCCTGAAATAGCATAGAATTGCTTATAGCATGACATAGGGTACAGCTAAGTATGGAAGAGATCAGGTGACGCCTGGTTAAACTCTCTTACAGTGGCCTCTACACATGCAGGCTGGGGTCGGACCAGATTTGATTCTAAGTGGGTTTGGTGGGGAACAAGAAAGAATAGCTGCACCCAGAAGGAACCAACCCACGAGTTGGTTTAACATTGTGAGACGGGCTAATGATTCAAGTTTCACCCCCGACTGTACATGTGACATAACCAAGGATGGGCCTTATCTCTGTACCTGACTGACCCAACACCACCATTACAGACCTCCAGTGAGCAGTGGTGTCCTCCATCAGTCCTCCTGTTAGTGCGGCACCATCGGCAGACGGCTGCACCACGCAGGACTACATGCACACAGACCGTTACCACGACTGTCCTTAACACCACGTCACCGTCACCAAAGACTGCAGTGGTGTCGTACCAGACTGTCATGGAGTGACTCAGAATGGCAGCGGGTCATCTTCAGTGACGAGTCCCGCTTTAGTCTTGGTGGAGACGCCCAACGAATCCGTGTGCGGAGGCACCGTGGTCAGCACCAAGATGGACGGTTTGTTGTCACACGTCCAGAAGGTCTAGTGTCACTCCACCTCCACCCCTACCGCACCATCTGCAGGAACTGTGTGAGGATGTTCAAGCTGCATGGGATGGATTATCACAGGACACCATTAGGAACCTCTACAGCTCCATACCGAGACGTCTGGCGTGTTGGGTTAGCGAACACGGCGGCCCGACGCCATACCGAGAGACAGACTTCTGTATGTGTAGCTCAATAAATATTGATCATATCAGTCTAAATTTATCATCAGTTATTGATCCTGGTCACCTTTATCCTCCTTCCCAACACACCCGCACTCCCACACCTCCTTCTGGGTGCAGCTGCTCTTTTTGCTGGCATTTATGCAACTTCAGAATGAGGACAGTGAGTGTCCACCTATAAATAGAGCTGCAGTTCATTTTCTGCTCATTGTAAAGATCTGTTCTGTAATCTTGAAACGCAGAAACGGGCCGTGGCCTCTCTCGTGAGGTCACACTGAGAAACGGGTCTAATCTAATCTAACGTCAGCTCTAAAGTCCACCGGCTTTACCGAAGTTTACACAACAGAGCCAGTGGGACGTCCAGCCTTAAACCTGCTTCCGTCCTCACGCTACAGCGGCCAAATCACCAGAGCATTCAACCCCTCCACCCCCGACACCCCACCAGAGACCCTCAGGAAGTAGCTCCCAGGATTTGAGAGGCAGTGCACGAACGAGAGAATAAAAATAGAGAAGTTTTGATTAATAAGTGAATTAATAACTGGTGACTGTGAAACACTCACTTCATATGGATCACACATCCCAGCACATCCAGACCATGGAATATAAACGAGGTGTAACTCTCGATAGTGAAATCCGTCTCGGCCTTCCGGATAGTCGGACTGAAATGTGCTGTGTACGTCCTCCATCATTATCTTCCCCACAGACATGGAACACATGCCCATTGTCGGACCACGTGGAGAGGAGTTTTGTTGTGCTGGGAAGGTTTTCACTTGTACTGGTAGGGGTTTTGTTTGTCCTGGGAAAACTTTGGTTGTACTGGGAGGAGTTGGGTTGTACTGGAACAGGTTTTCACTTGTACTGGTAGGGATTTTGTTTGTCCTGGGAAAACTTTGGGTTGTACTGGGAGGAGTCTGGGTTGTACTGGAACAGGTTTTGGTTAAATTAATGAGAGTTTGATTTGTACTCTGTGGGGTTTTAATTGTATTGGTTGGGATTTTGGCTGCTGGGAGAAGTTTGGGTTGTACTGGGAGAAGTTTGGTTTGTACTGGCAGAGGTTTGTATGGTACTGGGAGAAGTTTGTGTTGTACTGGGAGAGGTTTGTGTTGTACTGAGAGAGGTTTGGTTTGTACTGGGAGAAATTTGTGTTGTACTGGGAGAAGTTTGGGTTGTACTGGGAGAAATGTGTGTTGTACTGGGAGAAGTTTGTGTTGTACTGGGAGAAGTTTGTGTTGTACTGAGAGAGGTTGGGTTTGTACTGGGAAAGGTTTGGTTTGTACAGGGAGAAATTTGTGTTGTACTGGGAGAAGTTTGGGTTGTACTGGGAGAAATGTGTGTTGTACTGGGAGAAGTTTGTGTTGTACTGGGAGAGGTTTGGGTTGTACTGGGAGAAATTTGTGTTGTACTGGGAGAAGTTTGGGTTGTACTGGGAGAAATGTGTGTTGTACTGGGGGAAGTTTGTGTTGTACTGGGAGAGGTTTGGGTTGTACTGGGAGGGGCGCGGGTTGTACTGGGAGGGGTTTGGGTTGTACTGGGAGAAGTTTGGTTTGTACTGAGAGTGACGTGGGTTGTACTGGGAGGGGCATGGGTTGTACTGGGAGGGCCGTGGGTTGTACTGGGAGGGGCATGGGTTGTACTGGGAGGGGCGTGGGTTGTACTGGGAGGGGCGTGGGTTGTACTGGGAGGGGCGTGGGTTGTACTGGGAGGGCCGTGGGTTGTACTGGGAGGGGCGTGGGTTGTACTAGGAGGTGTTTTGTTCTTTGTAATCCTGCCCAAGAAATGCTCAGATCCAGTCATAGGAGAACGAGGCTGCTATGTGAATGAAAAGGAATCTGAAAGTCTCTGAGCGTAGCGTCTGATGAGCCCAGCTGTTAGCCATAGGAAACTCTGTGATCGCTTCTGTGTTGCTGGTGAAGTTGAAGCTGAAACCTCCAGGAGTAGAGCCTGCACCCATCAGCAGTCAGGATTTTTTTCCTGTGGGTGAGACGCGTCACGTGGAGAATTAAACCTCAGCGCATGGGGCTCAGCTTAGGCCTGTGAGGTTCTGATGCGCCTCGGACCACCTCCTGAAGTAGTTTGATCAGCTTTTTTTCTGTTTTGAATGCATCTTAGGTCTATTTGCCCATATGGTCTTATCCAGGTGTCACAGTGACCAGGTGTGAACAGGGTTTTGCATGCAACTCTACCGGTTTTAAAGGCACAGTTACAGAAGGCTGTTTAGTTCTGAGGTATATGGTAAAGAAGGTAAATGGTGACATAAACATGAATGTCAGCTGCTTTTGGAACATAACACAACACAAACACGTTATAAAGTAGACTTTAGGAGAAAGGTGTATCAAATATAGTGCACTGAAAATGTAGCATATGGGCCCTTTAATGTGGTTATATTTATTCCAAGCCTTTTGTTTCTATTGGCGGGTCATTCATTATGAAATGGATGGGGCAGTTCTCAGATATGTTGTACATGGTGCTTGTGCTGTGTTCATTGTGCCTGCTTTTAGAAATGATCTTAACTGATCTGAGGCCTGATTTGGACGCCTTGTTTGGACGAGTGAGAGGAAAGGAGGGCAGATTTTTAGCTCCAAGGCCCAAAGCTGGTGACTCAGTGTAAATGAGAGGAGTGGAAAGGAACATCATAAAGCTTCTCTGACTCACTGTGTTGTTAACTCACTTCAAACTTGGTTCATTTTGTTAACTCCTATGTTTTCCTCTCTCCCTGCTCTCCTGGTTGACCTCGGGTGACCTCTCCGCTGCTCTGGACCTCTCCTCTGTTTGTCTCTCTCCAGGAAACAGCCAAAGGTAGGCTCCCGTCACAGTGTTATCATCTGCAGGGCTGTCATTAGCGATCGATTAATGATGATAATCATAATGGATCATCAAACGACACTCACCAAATATTTTATTAAAGCCATCTGCTTGTATTTACACTCACGGTCTTTATCAGCTCCACTGACCGTACAGGACACTCTGTAGGTGTACAGGTCCAGACTGTAGTCCATCTGCTTCTCTGGATACTGTATTACCCTGTTCTTCAATGGTCAGGACCCCCACAGGACCCCCACAGAGCAGGTAGTATGTGTGTGGTGGATCATTCTCATCCACTCAACACACACTAACACACCACCAATATCAGTGTCACTGCAGTGCTGAGAATGATCCACCACCCACATACTACCTGGTCTGTGGGGGTCCTGTGGGGGTCCTGACCATAGAAGAACAGGGTAATACAGTACACAGAGAAACAGATGGACTACAGTCTGGACGTGTACACCTACAGAGTGTCCTGTATGGTCAGTAGAGCTGATGCGTATGCAAGGTGGTCTCAGCACTGTATTCAACCTAGATGTGCACCGATTATTTATATCAGCTCAGTGCATCGTTCCTCGTTTTCCATTCCTAGAGCTGCGCTGTGAGCGCCCGTCTGCCAGGGCCAAGTCGTGTGTGTGAGTTGGGGGGGGCTGGGGTGTGTGGGGGCTGCGTTTCAACAATGCAGCTTTGAACAGACACACACTGGCCCACTGTCCGTGCTCATCCCCTCATACATTGTGGGCTTTGTGAGATCTCTGAGCGCCGACACTTTCTCACACACGCCAGGAAGCAAGAGGAGAAACAATCGTTCCTAAAATACACTCTTTTTTTCTTTCTTTTTTTTTTTTTAGGGAATCTCAGAAGGAAGTACAGAACACACTGAGAGTGAAGCGCTTAGACATTACGCAGGACCTAATCGACTTTACATACATTAAAGGGCCAATCACCTGCATTTTCTCACTGTGTTTTAGCTCAGAATTAAACAGGCTGTGGGAGATATGTAAATGAGCTTTATTCTGATTGGTTGACTTGTGCTGTGCCTCATGCAACATGCAGTCAGAGCTTGTGAGTGGGTGGGGCTAAAGAGTGTGTTTATTCTGTAGATTAGTAATTGACGCGTATGGATGTAGCCTGTTTTATTTAGGCAGTGGTGAAAAGTGTCAAAATTAACGCTGTGAAAAAACGGTTTCAGTTTCAACCGAAAATGTTCATTTGGGTGCATCGCTACACAGCACCTGAGCTGTCCAGCAGACCTGGAGTTGTTCCCAAGTGGTGCTTGTTCCTCCACCGTTCTGTATTTATACCCCTCGTTTTCCTGGTCCTTGTTCTGCATTGTCTGTGCTACACTTAAAGGTCACCTTGGTGAGTGAACTGATCTTAAATCTAGTTGATATGTCTTATATTCCTGTTTTGAGGATGTTGTGAGTTCTCAGAAGATTATTTCCTGTAATTCTAGTCATTTTAGCGTTTTTTGGCCACAATTTTTGGCTAAATTAAAGAAACGTTTGGCTGAAGGTCGAATACCGAACATGGTTTTTCACTGTGTATTGTTAATTTAGCCACTTTTTCACCACTCCATTAATAAATAGGCTAAAACCCAGGTTGCAAGTGGATGTTGGCCGGCAAAGATATGGCACTGCTAATCCACTGTCGGCACTGGCAGTTGGCTGTGAGCCAAGCGGATCTGGTCCACTTCTGGCACCGATGCAGCAGTGCTGCCTGCTTCTGGCTGAGGTGTGGCCCAAAGGGGGCCCTGTGAGTCAGTAAAATGGACCAGGTTGTGGAGCGTTCTGATTGATACTGTGTTTCCTATCACTGTATAAAAGAGGCTCAGTGCTGCGTACCTGCCTACCACGCAGCAGTACCGCCTCTGCTTTAACAGTGCGTCCCGTTAAAGGGAAACAGCCAACAGTGTTTCAGTATGCCTGATTTCATGTGAACAGAGTCATTCAGGCTGGTTTGGTGGAACTGCACGTGTCTTCATGTGTGTACATGTATACAGATCACTAATGCATGAGCTACTGTACAGTGATTATTAGTGGTGAAACAGTGTTAGCTAGTGCACATGTAAATGATCAGTAATTAGCTAGATATTAGCATGTGATGTACAGTGATTTTTATCAGAAAGCCACCCAGATCTCTGACTTTATCTGGATTCAGTAGCGTCATGGTTGGTGTAGCTCAGTGGATAACACCACTGCCCCCCCAGAGAGCCACCACCACATGTGGGAGACTGGGGTTCGAATCCTGGTCTGGGTGACTATGTGGTGCTGTTGCCCACGGACCAATAAGAGTTCTTGGGCAAGACTCCTAACACTACATTGGCCTACCCGTAATATGATTAACCTTGTAAGTCGCTCTGGATAAGAGCGTCAGCTAAATGCTGTAAATGTAGAAATGTAAATGTGATGGCTGAGATGTACACAGAGTCATTCAGAGTGATTGGGTGTGAAATGGTTAATCGTAGAGACCATCAATGACCATCAGAGCACTGCGAAATGATTAGCGGAGCAACATGATGTTGCTAGGGTCGTTTTTCCGGAATGTGTATCAGTGTCCGTGCCTTCCTAATCACTTTTCGTTGTGATCTCTGGTTCTTGACGTTTGGGAAGTCCAGTTTAGTGTGCTTGTCCACAGTGGTTCTTGTTTTTGGGGTAATTTTCTGAGGTTGTGTTCTAGTTTAGTTTCTCACACTTGCGCCCTGCTTCCTTCTTGCCTTTGATACTGGAGGTTCTCCCAGATCCCAAAAAAGCTCTACAGATTTCACACACGGAGTCAGCCTCATGCAGCCGTTCTGCTGTGAGTACGATGAAGAAGATGGTGTTAGGAGTGTACCTCTGGCAGATTTCCAACCTGTGATTGGCCCGTCCCCTGAAGCCTGAACCCTGTGTACAAGTCTGAATCTTTAATCTGGTTTCATTTAATGATGGTTATGAACTACATCATTCCTGAAATGAAGCGCGCGGTGTGTTGTCCATGCGTCTGGAGCGGCATGATTTACCGAGCACTGCGAGGGATGTGTGGAACTATCCGCTGCTCCACTCACAAGCCCTGTGCTAATATAGAGGAAGTTTTCTTTGGGTGTTTTTTGCCCACTGTGTGCCTCTCCACTGGGGGCATTTAGAGGGGGACGTCCGGTTCCATTCACCCCCACTGAACATTTCTGACTCGTAAGTTTCAGAGCTCTTCACAGCAGACCACTCTGAATGGGTTTGTTTACGTCTGAGCTGTTTATTTATGGAGCAATAAAAAACAATTCCCATTTAACCATGTGGATGCCTTGTGCAGTCGAGGGTCCCAGATGTTCAAGGCTGAAGGCCCACTAGAGTGAAAAAGGCCAGCGCTGCCCGCCGGGAACAAGCCCTCTCAGCTGTGAACAAGCTCTCATTAAACAGGCACGTGGTCAGCTCTGGAATGCAGAGGGTTAACACAGCCTCGTTTTCCTCCCGAGCAAACTCTCCACCGACACCGACCACCAAAACAGAGAGAGAGATAATATTGTTTGTTGGTGTTCGTTAATCCATACGGCCACTGTTGACATAACGTCCTGTCGTGCTCTTTGTGTTCATCCGTCTGCAGCTAATGACAAGTCCTGAACGTTTAGAATCGGCACTTTCCACAGTCCACAGTCCCCCCCCTCTCCTCTGATTTGACCCCCTCGCGCACAGGGGGACTGGCTACCTGCCGGGCGAGGGCTCAGTCCCCCCGCCGGTTGCCCTGGAAAATGTGGAATCGCCACAAGCAGGAATTTTATTCGGCTTTCTCAGATTTATGTATTCAATTAACAGCGCCTGAGCTTCATCACAGGCAGACACTGCTCTCAGGCCTTCGCTAAGCCGCCTCGGATACTACCTAGCCCGACCTTTTTAGAGTCCTGATTGATTAGGGATGAACGGTTTGGGGAAAAATATATAATTTTCCGATTTTCCTGATCAGCATTGCAACTGCCGTTTAAATGGGCCTTGTTTTCTGTAAACTGAAGTTCAGGGCTGTGTTATTGGCCAAGGAGAACTAGAAAACATCTCAGTTTTTTTTTTTTTTCTTACCTTCAACACTGAACCTGCCTGGAACTGCCGGTTAAGCCCATAGTTTTGATGTCCCCCCCACAGCACATGTTTTTTTGTAGTTGTTTCTGATATTGGTCTATCCTCTCATCCCTGCAGACCAATTTAACAACTTCATATTTTAGGCTTGATTGTTCACTCCCCTAAAAACCTTCTCTTTTGGGTGAATATAAGCCCATAATTAGAGTTCAGAAATCAGATCCAGATTTTACAGTTTGTTCCCATAGCAAATAAATTTGGGTTTCCACGTCCCTTTTTTTCACCATCCCTGCGTTTTCTCCTCATTTATTTTCCTGCCCCAAACGATACCCTATTGTTTTATCCTTTAATCCTACATCTGGCCAACTGCAGGTGTTTACTTAGGACAGGATCCCGGGGACAATTCTAATCCCCCGACACACTGGACCCTCACAATTGTTGTTTCTCTCCTTAGCAAGCCACAGTGTAGCTACAAGCTGCATTTTTCAGGAAACGCATTTTTTCGTAGTTTAAAAATTTGAACTGCACAATATCCGACTTGATTACTCTGCAGGGGTAATTGGGAATCACGCTTCTAAACAACCTTAGTAAAATCACTGTTCTCCAAACCCCACATCACTCTGCAGGGGGAATGGGAACAGTAGTTCCCGCATCATACCACACAGATTTTTCAGTAGTTCCGCATCAGACCACACAGGATTTTTCAGTAGTTTCCACGCTTTCAGACCATGCAGGATGATGGACAGAAGTGTCTCTGCATTGGACCACGCAGGGAATGGCACCAGTAGTTTTCTCCCATCAGCGACCCCGCAGGGATGAAACGACGTAGTCCTCCGACCATCCGGACCAAACGCCAGTATGGGACAGTACCGTTCCTGGCGATCGGACCCATGCAGGAATGACGTAGTATTCTGCATCGGACCCATGGCAGGATGGTAGTAGTTTCCCGCATCAAGGACCCATCATTGATGGTGGCAAGTAAATAGTGTTCCGCATTCAGACCATGCAGGATGTGCAGTAGTTCCACATTGGGACCACACAGGATGGGCAAGTAGTTTCCACATTGGACCATGCATGAATATGGCCACGTAGTTTTTCCGCCATCGGACCACGCAGGATGGGCAGTAGTTTCCAGGCATCGGACCATGCAGGATGGGCAGTTAGTTTTTCCGCATCGTACCCTGCAAGGATGGGCAGTAGTTCCCTACATCGGAACCCATGCAAGGTATGTTGCCAGTAGGTTCCACATCCGGAACCATTGCAGGATGGCCAGTAGTTCTCGCATTGGGACCGCAACAGGACATCCCAGTAGTTCCTGCAATCGGAACCACACACACAGGAAACGCACAACAACCCTTCGCATCATCCCCCCAGTTCCCTAGTTACACGCAGGATAGACAAACCTGTGGGAATCTTGCAATCAGAGAATGTTCTCTCTCCTGCTTGTGTCTGGAATACAGTATAAGGAAAAAAAAGAAGAACAGCTGCAGCAGGTGACGCCGTGTTGGATGTGAAGATGGAATACAGTGAGTACACAGTTTTTAGAATTTTTGGAACGTGAGTTGGCTGTTTCCTGGGCCCTTGTGTCTTCTTGATCTTTCTGTGTTTTTTCGGTCCTTCATGCTCTCCTTTTCCCTGGCATTTGGAGTCAGCTTCTGATTGAGTCAACATTGATGCAAAAGTCTCTCAGCCACTTCCCTTCCAATCCTCTCTCCAACCATGAACTCTCGGCCTGTCCCCCGAAAAATCATAGAAACTACAGCCGACTGGCGAAGACTGTTGTCCGGACTAAGACTCAGGCTCGAATTGGGATAAAGGTCCTGGTACAGCGTAAACCCCCTGGCTTTAAAGCATCCAGTCCTTTTCTTCGTCGCGGCCCTGCCAAAAAACAAAAAACACAAGCGGAATCGCCCGGTGTCCTGGGGCTAATTATTTAAAAACAGACCATAACGGTGGTTTATATCCGATCATACAGTGAACATCCTCATTCATATATATAATTCAGGCTCTGTGAAAGATCCCTGCAACTACCTATCCTATTTATTAATAATGGACATTATAATAGTGTTTTTTCTAAGTAACACTGGTGAAAACTGTATTTA
>JAMWET010001617.1:0-12500 GCA_024036415.1 Prochilodus magdalenae
TCACCTATCTGTCTATCTATTTGTCCATATATCTATCTATCTATACTATCTATATATCTATCTATCTATTATCTATCTATCTATCTATCTATCTATCCGTTTTACACTTTTCAACTGATTAACTGGTGTCAGAGCAAGAGGCGCAAGGCCTTGGGCTCTGGTTTCGTGGTCAACTTCTCTAATTCCGGTTTTGCCTTGCCTCGGTATGTGTGCGGATGTCATTTGCTTTATGTTCCCTGCTGCCGGTGACTATTTGTTCTGTATTCCTGGGCTAGCTGTTTGAGGGGAATTCATTTTGCACTTGCTACTGTTATTTTTTGCTTAATCTTTGCTTTCCCTTCCTTCCTACCCTACCCCGCCCGCAGCACTTATTTGATGAGGGCTCACGGCTTGTTGTCATTTCCCTCTTGCCTCGGTTTCCCTTGTCTTTCCTCCTGTCCCTGTAATGACCCATCTGTTTTTCTCTCTCCATTTTTGGTCTGCATTAAAAGCACAGCATGATGCTGTTGTGGCTGCCTCCATCCTAGTCCTTCTCACTGTCAGTCTGTGTTCTTTATGGAGGGTCTGGAGTTGGTCATCATGTCCTGCTGCTGTCCTGTTTGGTTTATTCAGCAGTCGGTCACTTTGAGGACTTTGGTTTGCTCTGTTCTCAGCAGCAGTTCATGCTCAGTCATAAATCCTGCCACCTTTCACTATATACACATTGCATGGGTTTTACACGCTTTTAATACTGCACCAGATGCTACTTCAGTGATAGAGCTCTGTAATTAAAAATGCCTAATGCCTACACGCCTGTTTCTGTTTTTAGCAGTTATATATCCTGATGATGTGTCTGCTTGATGTGTGTGGACCCGTCAGAACATAAAAAATATATATCCTTTTTTTCCCCTTTTTGGACTGTATTCAACTTGGGTAAAAAAAAACAAAACAGTGTAACGATGATATATTTAATATTTCATTGTCTTAGTCTTATTGTTTTATGCATAATATGTTTTCATATTGCACTGGAGACCAGAAAGGTCAGTCAAGCACAAAGCTCAGTTATTGTGACCTCACACTGTTGTAACACAAGCAGTATGTAATTTGGTGTTGCCTTGCTGAAAGAGGCTATCCCTGAGACAGCCCTGAAAAAGACGTCATCTAGATGGTTGCATATTTAATCCAAAATACATTTGTGACCCTCAGCATTAAGTCTGCCTTCACAGAGTGTGTGTTACCCATCCCAAAGGCACCAACACACCCCCAAACCTTTTCAACTTTGCATTGCTAACACTTGGGATGGTCCTTTTTTTCTTCGTCCCAAAAACAATTTGGAAGGTGGAGTTGCCACTACTGTACATCAGACCATTTCAGATGAGCTTTATCCAAAAACAGCTGGTGGCTTTTCTGGATGTTGTTGATATATATCAATCTGCTTTGTGTAGTAGAGTCATTACTTGCATTTGTAGATTCACTGACAAACTGTGTTTGTGCACTAGACGTTTTCTGAAGTATTCCTGAGCCCATGGGACTATAATCATTATAAAAGCAGGTTGGTTTTTAATGCAGGGCTACCTACATGATTTCTCCACAATCTGTTTTTTATTTTATTTGGCATGGGAACCAACCATTCTTTAAAAGGAAATTCATCATGAGCCAACAAATTTAAGAATAAATGTGGGAAATAGCTCATACAATTTTTAGTTTAGGTTTCTGATTCTGATGTACTCTGAAAAGTGTATTGTCACATAATTTATCATAATAATGATTACATATTATCATGAGAAAAAATCGGAATGGCCTCATGTGTCCTGGCCTTTACACTGCAGGATATTATGTATCAAGATGGATCATAAGGCTGTAATATTGTAATGTGAAAATGGTGTTCCTAAAACTGAAGAAATGTATTTACAGTGTAATAGAGCTGTGCTACTCAATTTCAGATGCTTGCAAAAAGTGTTTTGAGAGTGTACTGCCAAATTAAACGTTCACATGTCTGGAAATATCCTACATTTTATGCTTTTGATTACAGTCATGCAGCTCTACAGATAAAACTTATAACACATAAACTACTGCAGATTCAATGCCCAATTAGAAACACTAGAACTGCCCTAGTGGTTGATTCTGTAGCAGTGGAGGCTTCCAAACCACAACACACATGTTCTCTGTTAAGGAGTGACCAGTGCTTTAGTGCACTTGTAATAGGATTTAGCTTTGAACAGAACCTCGAAATGAGAACATTCTTTAACCCTTATTCAAAAGATTTTTACTCATTGTTGAAAAAAAAACAACCCTTGACTTGAGATCACTGTGGGATTCTCAGCGTAGCAGGATGCTTTTCTTGGGAAGTAGCGGCATATATAAAATGCTAGAGACTCCTTTTGAACCCATGGTTGTGTATATATATATTATGCTGTGTGTTGCTCAGATATGTGTGTCATTGCTGTCGAGAGAGAGAGAGAGAGAGAGAGAGAGAGAGAGAGAGATGCTTTGCTTTGTAGTCTAATTCTTTGATATGGCACATAACAATATGCTCTGACTCTGGCTTGCTTCATGTTTAGGTTATGATGGGGCCTCTTGTTTCTACAGGCCAGAAATCCTGTTTCATGTGTGTGTGTGTGTGTGCGTGTGTGTATGTGTGTGTGTGTGTGTGTGTGTGTGTGTGTGTGTGTGTGGGAGAGAGAGAGAGAGAAAGAGTCTTAAGTCTGAAATCACTCTTCAGTTTTTGAGTTCCCAAGTGAATTAGTATGCAGTAAGAAGCTGGGCTATACGGCTAAAAAATAATGTCCTGATGTATCCCATAAGGACGTGCATGGATACCCAAGTGCTTGGTTAACCCTTTAGTGGAATCTATGCATTCGGGTGTAGGTTATGTTTCTCCTTGGGAATATAGAAAAATACACAGGTGGTGGGTTTGCTGGTATATAAGTAAGCATGTATGTTAAACTTTTGCTGCTACAAGACATGAATGACTTGACATTAGAGTACTGCCAAGAAGGTGTTGTTAAGGATGTGACTGAGAAGTCAGAGGTAGCACAGCTTCAGAGGTAGCACAGTCTCACCCTGCTGATGTGAGTTACATTTAGAAACAGTGAAAAGGCAGTACGTAAGAACACCCCCCACCTGCATGCTTGATTACAGAGAGAATATTATTATTAGTCCTGTAATTGGATTTAGTGCAGGTGGTAAAGTATTGAATATGAATATATATACATATTTATACATATAGAACATATTGTGACATGATGCTTGTGTATTGTGAAAACATCTTAAAGGTGCAGTTTCTAAGATTTATGAAATAAAGCTAAATTATAATTATCACCAGAATTAATATCCAGTTTGACGCTATGTGTCTATATTAGTGTTATACTACTCGATATCATCTTGGTCTTGCTCTTCTCTTGGTGTTGAGGTTATCTGGAGCTTTTAAACTGTGTAATAATAGAGTTTTTGCGCAACAAAATATATATTAGAGGTGGAGATATGGCAAGGATATAAAACTGGAATACATTAGGAGCATATTTGGTATATCAGGATAATCTATTGTAGACTTTTCATCAGTTGGAACTGTCTCATCGGCTTGAAAAGCTCCTTGCGCTGCATCTCTACTACACAAGCACAGACTCTGCTAGGAGACAGGCAGAAGCAGCTGGGGGTGGAAGTCAAACAAAACTGAAAGTTTACAACAAGTGCTAAAAAAGACAACCTTACTTACTGTTGTGAGCATATGACACTGTAATTGACTATTTGGTTTTAATTGTTCACTTAATAACAAAAGCTACTTATGCAGTTTAGCTCTTTGTGTTCCGATCAACTGTGCTAATGTGCCTTGTTAATGTTCTACTGTACACATATATGTACCACAGTACATAAATATACCCCACCATACATAATTATATCTTACCGTACATACATATATCCTGTCATACATAAATATATCCCTCCATACAAACATATATCCCACCATACATAAATATACACCACAGTAAATAAATGAATCCCACCATACATAAATATACACCACAGTAAATAAATGAATCCCACCAAACATAAATATACACCACAGTAAATAAATGAATCCCACCATACATAAATATACACCACAGTAAATAAATGAATCCCACCATACATAAATATACACCACAGTAAATAAATGAATCCCACCATACATAAATATACACCACAGTAAAAAAAATGAATCCCACCATACATAAATATACACCACAGTATATAAATGAATCCCACCAAACATAAATATACACCACAGTAAATAAATGAATCCCACCATACATAAATATACACCACAGTAAATAAATGAATCCCACCATACATAAATATACACCACAGTAAAAAAAATGAATCCCACCATACATAAATATACACCACAGTATATAAATGAATCCCACCAAACATAAATATACACCACAGTAAATAAATGAATCCCACCATACATAAATATACACCATAGTAAATAAATTAATCCCACCATACATAAATATACACCATAGTAAATAAATTAATCCCACCATACATAAATATACACCATAGTAAATAAATTAATCCCACCATACATAAATATACACCACAGTAAATAAATGAATCCCACCATACATAAATATATACCATAGTAAATAAATTAATCCCACCATACATAAATATATACATTGACTGTCAAGGAGTGACTCAGAATGGCAGCAGGTCATCTTCAGTGATGACTCTCACTTTGGTCTTGGTGTGTCCGTGTGTGGAGACACCGTGGTCAGCACCAAGATGAACAGCTTGTTGTCACACGTCACATGTCTGCAGGGTGGTGTCACTCCACTTTGACTCCTATGGCAAAATCTGCAGGAATGGTGGGAGAATATTCAAGCTGCATGGAATATATTGCTGTAGGACACCATTAGGAACCTCTACAACTCCATGCAGAGACTTCGGGCATGTTGAGACATTACTTCTGTATGTGCGGCTCAGTAAATATTGCCCATATCAGTCTAAATCTATCATCATTTATTGTCCCTGGTAACCTTTATGTTCCTTCCAAATAGCATTGGAATTCGACACTTCCTTCTGGTGCACCTAATCTTTTGATAGAGTTTATTACGATAATTTATTCTATCATTTAATATGGCAACAATCTAAAATTGCCCATCCTCTCAGCTATGTGTTGTCCTCTTTCATAGGATAGTGCTTGTAAGCAGATTTCTTTTACCAACCCTGACCCAGGAAGTAAGCCATCTCCATGTCTTACTGATGTTTTATAAATACTCCATTAATGTTTTATTTATACTTTATCAACATTTCATCAATGCCTTCTGCTCTTAAAACCTACACACTCGAGTTTTTTTCAGCTTTAGATGCCAGATTGCTGACCCATATTGCTTTTACTCAGCACTCGGGTCATCAGTGCCAAATGTTACCCAGGGGGGACACTGCATGCCCAGTAGCCGAATGCAACAGGTTAACAGGCGGGATAATTTCTGGTTTTAATGCAGTGGCACGTATGAAGCCAGCTGGAAAGCTTGGGCGCAGTTAGCGTGCAGTGATTGTTCTTCTCTCCAGGGAACTGTCGCTTTGACATGCTTTTGGCTGTCCGATCCAGCATGATGCTGTATGTGTATGGGACACAGCTCTGCTTATATAAAAATGCACACACACACACACACACACACACACACATTTGTTGTTATGCAGTGTTAGGACGGGGTCGCACTGGGGATGTGCTTGGGCACTTGAGTATTCTGTTCTACCATTAGAATAGCAATAGTATTGTTTGGGTTTTTAGGGGAAAGATATTCAGGCCCACAGTTTAGTGAAAGACTGTTTCACGTGCATGTGAATTGCAACACTTTGCTTGTACTTACAGTGACATTATTTACATTATACTGTGCTGTTTACAAAGCGCCTTATAAAGTTAGGACCCTTTTGTTGACATATGTGTCATGTGTATATTGTATGTCTAGTTTCCACTGGTTTGCTTAATTTTGCCCTGACATGTACTTGACCGGGTTTATACATTATTAGAGGTCAGTACTGCATGTGTGTGTGTGTTTCAGTGTGTGTGTGTGTGTGTGTGTGTGTGTGTGTGTGTGTGTGTGTGTGTGTGTGTATGTGTGTGTGTGTGTGTGAAACTGCAATCGTCTACATGCTTGGCTCTGTTCCTGGTTGTCTAAGTCCTGCTTTTGATCCTCTCTGTTTGGGCCATGTATTATTGAATAGCTTTTCCTTTCTAAGGCCACTACTGCTGGCAAAATAACAGGCGTCCACCCTCTGACCCCCCTGGCCACCCACTCTGTTGGTGCACTGCATGCCCTCTAGTTGGGCTCTGGAGACACAGCGTCCCTGCTGAGCTTTCAAGAGTTCACTCCTCCTTCAGCATGAGCCCATTACATGAGAAAGACACCTAGTTTGACATTAGACTGCACAAATTGCGTTCCTCGGGGCTTTTCCTTTCACAGAGCTTTTTATTTTTTCCCCTTCAACATGCATTTTGAGTTTAAATAAAAGATTTTGCTCGAATGCAGCTTGTCAGGAGGAAGCAGATAACAGACAGTTAACATCATGGGGTGCTAAAAGATGATGGGCAGTGTGTTTGATGTAAAAACTGGAGCTATTCAAACTGTAACCCCCTTCATTATATCATGCTGAGTATATTATAGTAAATGTTTTATTAGGCGAGCGCCAAACAGTGAAATGGTATGACTTATCCAGGCTAAAGACACCATGGAGAAGCAGAGAAAGCAAGACACACACCATTTCCCTTTATTAAAACCCCTGAGGGCACACCAAGTATATGCCTGTCCGTGATGTGTGTGTGTATGTGTATGTATGTGTGTGTGTGTGCGCGCGTGTGTGTACTTGTGATTGGATTTCTGTATATGGGTATATATGAGTATTATACAGTACTTTCAGACATTGGCTATTTTGGTCTAGCTTTTTTATTAGACATCCTTCATCTTGATTGTGACAGTGAGAGCTTGCCCAGTAAAAGCTCTGCAGTGCTTTGTTTCAAGCTCAAAGCTGGACTGAACATACTGTGGAAATAGTTTTACCAGCCTTTGTAAATGACTGAATGAGAATTCATAAAATGATTAAAAATCAATAAGCTTTAGATAACGTATAACATTAAGATAAAAGGGGAACTGCCTTTGGTAATGTATCGAACAGAAAAGAGGGCAGCGGGATGCATACCATCTATGCACACAGTAGAGCTGAACCTGAACATAACTGTTCAGATATTGGTTTGTTGGTTAGGTGTTCAAGTTTTCATTTTGAAATTCAGTTATTTTCTTGTTTGGCTGTCATTAACAGCAAATTGCAAAACTATGTTTTGTTATTTTGCCAAGAAGTGCCTTTATTTCCAAAAATTCACCAATTAGAAGCAATAGGCAGAGCTTGCTAGTTTCTCCTGATCTGGAGAAACTCTGCTTGTATTCGGCCTTCAGCCATCCCAAATAAACATTTCTTTCTTTTTCAGCTAACTGTAGATGGCAACCCCATAATACTTTTAATTGCACGGTTAAAATGTAGACATACGTACTAGCTCAGCTGTACTGTCTGATATCCCACTGATTTGAATCAGTGAATGTCAAGATAACACAGTGCCAGACAGCAGCAGCAAACAACTGTCCCATTTTACTGGGCCTTTAGTAGGGCCATAACATGCACATGCATACACTGTGCTGTTATTCTCTTATATGCTTGGCCAAAAGAGAGGCTAGTGGGTCTGGTAGACAGGGCGAAGATATGCTGCTTGCAATACAGTCGTTGTGTTCTGACCACAAAAGCAAAGTTTATGGCAACCTATAGCCATTTTGTGCACCTTATAGACCTAAGGAATTAAGAAAAGACACTTGTTATTCATGTGGTACATCAAGGAGCAGCTAGCAGGACATTCTTTAGCACCATTCGTACTAATGCCAGGACTGAATTAGAACCTGTGTAGTAAAACAGACCTGATCACATTACCAGTCAGAATGCTAATTGCTATGTTTTCATTGAGAAGGCAAGCAAGATGCCCTGCTCCCCTGTTGCAGTTGGGCATTTGCATATGTGTTACATCAAGCACTTGTTGTTCTCCTCAGAGTGTGTTGAGCCCACACTATCCCCTGACCAGTAGTAGGAACAGATGTCCACACACACTTTGGATGAGGTTTGTTGTCCTTGCCCTGTGAGACTGAAAGGATTGCCATGTGTAGTGGATCTGTTTTATTGAGAACTGGCTGAATAAACTTCTACCATAACATGGGCTCCAGTTTTAGGAAGAATCCTCAACAAATCTCTTGTTTTTGTATTCCAAGCTTTACAGCATTCTGCTCCTTGATATGTCCCAAGCATGCTTCAGTAATAGAGCCCTGGAAGGCATTTCAAATCTTCTGCTTCAAGATGCCTGGCACTACGTTATATGAGAACAAAGCGCACTTGTCGGGCAATATCCTGCAGCTTTTGGCATCCTGGCATCTCAGTGGTGGTGAAAGCTTTTCACTTTACTTGGGACAGCTCGATTCCTCTCTTCCCTTCACCATGGCTGGAAAACAGAGCATAGATTAATAACCTCGGCCTACAGCATAGGGCTTCACAGTATATCTTTTGTTAATCATTACTGTGAAATAATGCCTTTGATGATGGTGATATCACGATAGGCTGCAATGTGTAATAAGCCCCACAAATGTGCTATGTGCTATGAACATCCTGACCAAATCTCAGATCTCAGTTTAAGTGGGCTTTGAACATATAATCAAAGAAATGTAAATCCCTTTGGTGTAAAGAACACAGGCTAATATGAATCATGTTACATCAAGGGTGTGTTGTAATATATTGGAAGGTATATTGTAACTTCAGTATCTGCAGGGCTAAGAATTGGCAGCAAATTTATGGTACAAAATGTGGCGTGAAACAAATGGCACAAGAGAATGCCATGTGAACTAGGACAGCGCACCAGAATGGAAAAATAACTGGCTTTTTTTTTTTAACAGGTTCAGAATCAGTTAACTTACTACCTTGTAAAGCCTATGGATAATTCCTATATGATCATAATGTATGAACATTTTTAATTATGTTGTTTCTGTAAGTAGGTCACACAGTCTTCCATCTAATACATTTCCCAGGATTTCCCATGATTCTCAGATGTGAATGCAATATCATAATTGTATATTCCGAAATATTGATACAGTCCCATTCACTACACTCTGACTTATCTACTAAACTGCTTAATACTACTGGGTCACAGAAGGTGCTGGAGCCTATTCCAGCTCTGAAAGGGTGAAAGGCAGGATACACCCTGGCCCGATCACCAGTCCATCGCAGGGTAGTATTTTTTGTGATCAATATTTTATAAGCAAGTAGAATACAAAGTGTGGAACAGAAGAACTATGTTCACAGAGCACAAGACATAAAGTCTGTAAGGTTCTTCACATTAGGAATAACCTAGAGCCAACACTTACAGTTAGAAAGCAATAGTAGGACATTAATAATGACACATGATTGATGGTCAGTGGTACACTCCTATGGGAATAATATGAGTATAATTGTTTATACTATATAATTTATATAATAACATTTAAAGTAATTCATTAAATTGATTTAACCATTAATAAGTAATTAAAAAATTATATAAATTAGACTTTTACACTTATACTGGTTAAATGCCACTAAGCTCTCATTCATTTTAACAGTTCCGTCTCCATGTGAGAACAGGAGATAATTGTTCTTATTGTGGCCCCATTGGCCCATTTATCCTGGCTGTTGTAGACTCCAGAAGAGTAATAGAGGAACAGAGGGTTCAAACCACTCTTTCAATATTGTCTTTTTGGCTGCTGTGAGGCCGGCCACATCGCAGGGCAATATTTATACAGCCAGTGTCAATTTGAATATTGCCCAGAGCCTGTTCTCAATATATTATGAGCACAGCTCTAAAAATCAAGCAGCAAAATCACAATATGAAATTCATGAACTTCAGGATCACAACATAGATGTGTGGCTGTGTCTTATTAAAGCTTTATCAACAAATGTGAAGTTTTCTATTATTGAATGTCCAAGTAAGTAATTTGCTAATAGGCACTGGAGTTATAGCTCACTTATTGCCTTGCCATTTTTTACAATTGCTAAGAAATAGTTTTCTGAAAATTTCTTTTTAATACTCATAAACATTAAATTACATAACATTGGGGCATGGAACCTACCTCTTTAAAGGCCACCGCACACTGAGTGTGCCATGTCATACAGTGTCCAAAAATTGTAAGCCATTGGCTTTAATCGAAGGTTGCACCCCTGTGCTGACATTCCACTTTGAAAGTTAGGTCCTCATAATGCACCACACAGCTTTTTGCTCTTAAACTAAAGCTATACTGAGACCACAGAAGGACATAGTAGATCACATTTGCCTTGAATATTGCACAGAGGAAGGCGTACAGTCTTTTAGGTAAACAGACAAATGCTAATGATCTATTACCTCAGCTAAAGTTGCTTAGCTGTTGTAAACTGGTATCTTCAGGTAAAGAAAACAACCAGCTTGTGAAGATTCAGTAAACTGATGCCAAGCCTGATACGTGATACTGAATGCTTTATTTCATTCAGTTTATATGAGACATTAAACATGAAAATGATCTAGGGTTGATCGGCTCTTCCTGCAAGCTGAGAAAACTGAGAATACTCACAGGACCCGCATCAGATGTCTAAATGTCTGTGGTAAAGCTAATGGATGTTACATTATCATCAATGAGCTTATGAATGTGAGTCGCTACACAATCTGAGCTTGGAAAAAATAAGAATGACTGTGTTTGGTGTGAGATGGCTCAAGATGTTCAAGCCCCTTTAAAAAAACAGCATCCTTACAACAGAGAACGGCTGATCATCCAGAGCAATAAACTTCATTGTCTTTGCTATAGTTGGAGCTTCTGGGCTGTGTTTGTTGTTGGACTTTCAGTTTCTTTTGATTTCCGAAGTAGCTGATCAGCCGGCTGTGTATGTGCAGTGTCTGGGCATACATTTTAGCTATGCTGTGTGACGTGGGACAAACAGATTGTGACGTGCGCTGAACTTTTATTAAATAGGCACAGTTTATTAAATAGGTTGTACTGTGACACAGCAACACCAAGAACAGGAAATACAATCAAGGTTAAACTGAATCGTAATCAATAAACAGGCAAGGGTCAAACCAAACAGACAGTCAGACCAGGCAGAGGTATCAAAGGGAATAAACAAGGAGCGTAAACCAGAGAATCAAAACAGAGTCAAAGCCAGAGTAACAAAGTCAGACAAAGAGAGAACGCTCAGTATGCAAAAGAATGGCAATACTTCGCAGTGAGCCAGTACGAGAGGGAAGTATTCAAGCAAACGGATAAATAAACAGGTGGTCCAATCAGTATTCTGGAGATCTAGAGTGAGGCAACGAGGTGTGATTGGGTATGGGTGAACACGTGACATCTGGTGGTGGATTATGGGAAATGGAGTCCAGGAGACCGGAGGTGAGAGGAGAACCAACAGGCATGATGCTGCTGTATCATGGCCATCATCAACTGTCAATTGTTCTTTTTGTTTTTCAGCTTGCAGTGAATGTGTTATCAAATATCGGTTTAAATTATCGGCCCAGTACAGATGATTATAGGGCAATACAGGTGTAATTCCATTGTGCATCCCCATCAACAACGGTTGATAGTACAGTAGGTCCACTGTGTTATATACAGATCAAAAAGTTTATTTGATCTATAGCTTAGTTTTTGTTTGTTTGTTTGTTTGTTTGTCAGATCATTTAAACATCACTGTAAAAATTGAAGCAGGGAAGAAGTGTTAGAAATTATGAAGAATGTGGATTTTGGTCATGAAATAAAAATTGGCTTTAGAATGTTATATAAATAGAAACAAAAAAAGAAAAAAAAAAGATCCATGCTTACCCAACCTGATCTGCAATTTTTGGCCACATGTCCTCTCTAGCTTATACACCTACCAATAAGCACTTGCTTATTATGTGCTAGGTCCTTTATGGATGTCCATTGTGAACATCGGAAAAACTCCAGAAAAGAAGGTCTGCACCACAATGTAGGGTTTTAGCTCGGAATAGAATTTGCACACAAGCAATTATAGGTTTATGAATTTATTCATTATTATAACACATATAATTATAAAAAATGATTTGTAATTTAGACAAAATGATTTGCAGTTTATTTTAATGCCTAGTTCTAGAGATTAGTATAACAGTATAAGAGTTTGTAAGCATTTGCAAATTGAGCTAGAGAAACACAGTTTTGCATGAGAAGTGAATTAAAGAAACTTGCACACTGTCGTCACGGACTGCATTTATGCATGGAAAAAGCTGTTCATAGTTTGGTCCCTGTAGTCTTTGGAAAGATGTCTGGAAAAGGAAACGCAGAACTGAAACTCATTTTAGCAATGGTAAAATTGCCTTACCACAGTTCACCTAACACAAAGCAATGACTTAAAGCCAATTCACTTTAAAAGGAAGATGCTTCTATTTGGAATGAAAGTGGCTTCCGGGTTCATCAAGGTGAACTTGAACCCTGGATATA
>JAMWET010001617.1:17500-57500 GCA_024036415.1 Prochilodus magdalenae
GTTCTAACTTCTCTGTGCTGTCTGTCTCTCTAGCGTCTGTGTCTGTCTCTTGTCGGCGGGCAGAAAGAAAGGAAAAAAAAAAAAACCACAACAACAACCCTCTGCCCTCTTCAGAAAAAAAAAAAACAAAACAAAAAAAAGGAAAAAATTAATTAAAGAATAAAAAAAAAAAAAAAAAAAAAAAGAAAAAAAAAAATAAAAAAAAAAAAAATATAAAAAGTCCGAGCCGAAAAAAAAAACCATCCGCCTCCGCACATACCTCCAGAATGACGGATAATCTTATCCTGTACTGATAGGGCCAAGAGGATAATGATGATATCTCTATTCTCAAAGCGAAACGGCTTCACGCTTCCATTTATTGATAAGAACAGCTGAAGCGGTGTGAATAATGTCCGGGTCGAGCTTTTCTGTAGACTAGCAGGACAAAGCAAACACACAATATTTCCTGCCTATCCAGCCTAGAAATATGAACACATGATGATGCAGGACAGCAAGCTCGCGAAATGGACTGCTGTATGACTGTCTTGGCCACACGGTATTATGCTCTAGGCTGATCCTGGACGACTGATTCAAATTATGACAGACACTGGGACTGGAGATACAAATGGCCAGTAAATTACCTTTCGATTAATAATGTGGGGATTTGGGGGGGAGAGGTCTAAGGTCATTGTCTGGTGATATGTGATAATGCGGCCGGTCGTTGTATACTGCTCTAGTTGTTTTAAATGGCGCAAATACTAATTTCGCTCCTTGAGGAGCAAGATATAAAGCTGAATCCACTAGAATCTATAAAGGTTGACCGTGAGAGCAGTCACTCAGCACCTTGCCTTAGTATTGTACTTCAGGCGTTTAATGATGACGCTTATGATACGGTAACTAAGCAGCTCAGTAGCAGTTAAGCAGTTTACTTCCATTGGGAAATATTAAGGCAACGCTGGTAACGTCATGTTTTAGGTGTACGCATGGCCCGCGGATTTGTGAAACATCAGTGTGAATGAGGGGTGGTTACGGATGCGGTGATGATTTTAAACGGGATTCGCGTCTTCTAGAGCTTTAAAGGCTAACCCTCAGTTCATTAGATAGTTTTCCTGGGTGGCAACTGCAACAACAATGCAAGTAACAATATATACGACCTTATGAGCAGATTCATTAACTTTCGCCTGGCAGGAATAAGACAGCTTCATCAGGCACATGACTCTGGATTGGGGCTTATTATAGGTTTCTGTATTTATATCCAGGGTTCATAGTTCACTCTTGATGAACCCGGTAAGCCACTTTTTTTCTTTTTTTTTTGCTTTTTCTATTTCCAAATTAGAAGCATCTTCGCTATTTAAACGTGAATTGGCTTTAAGTGCATTGCTTTGTGATTTGAGGTGAACTGTGGTTAAGGGCATTTTTTACCATTGCTAAATTATGTAGTTTCATTGTTTTGTTTTTTTTCTGGGGGTTTCTTTTTTTTATTCTGGCGTTTCCTTTTTTCGGCAGAGTCATCTTTCCCAAAGACTACAGGCGACCAATACTCATGAACAGCTTTTTTTCGCATGCATAAAATGGCAGATCCGTGACGACAGTTGTGGGCAAGTTTATTTAATTCAATTCTCATGCAAAACTGTGTTTCTCTAGCTCAATTTGCAAATGCTTTATCAAAACTCTTATACTGGTTATACTAATCTCTGATGAACTAGGCTAGGCATTAAAATAAACTGCAAATGCATTTTGTACTAAAATTACAAATCATTTTTTTATAATTATGATGTGTTTATAATAATGAATAAATTCATAAACCTATAGATTGGCTTGTGTGCCCTAAATTTCTTATTCCGAGGCTAACAACGGCGCTAGCATTGTGGTGCCCAGACCTTCTTTTCTGGAGTTTTTCTTCCGAGTGTTTCACATATGGACATCCATAAACGGACCTAGCACATAATAAGCAAGTGCTTATTGGTAATGGTGTTATAAGGCTAGAGGAGGCGGCCTGTGTGCCAAAAATTGCAGATGGTTGGGTAAGCCCCGAATTGGAATCTTTTTGGGGTTCTTTTTTTTGTTTGTTAATTTACTATTAACTATTCTAAAGCCAATTTTTTATGTTCATGACCAAAATCCACATTCTTCATAATTTTCTAAACACTTCTTCCCTGGCTCTCAATTTTGTACCAGTGATGTTTGATAATGATGCTTGACAAACAAACAAACATAACAAAGCAAAAAACTAAGCTTATAGATCAAATAAAACTTTTGAATCTGTATATAACACAGTGAGACCGTACTGTACTATCAATCGTTGTTGATGGGGATGCACAATGGAATTTACACCTGTATTGGGCCCTATAATCTATCTGTACTCTGGGGCCGATTAATTTTAATGCGAACGCCCCATAATTATTTGATAACACATTCACTGCAAGCTGAAAAACAAAAAAAGAAACAATTTTGAACAGTTGATGATGGCCATGATACAGGAGCATGCATCATGCCTGCTTGGTTCTCCCTCTCAACCTCCCGGTCTCCTGGGACTCCATTTCCCATAATCCACCACCAGATGTCACGTGGTTCACCCATACCCAATCACACTCTCGTTGCGGCGCTCACTGCCTAGACTCTCCAGAATACTGATTGGACCACCTGTTTATTTATCCGTTTGCTTGAATACTTCCCTCTCGTACTCGCGCTCACTGCGAAGTTATTAGCCATTACTTTTGTAAAGTACTGAGCGTTCTCCTCTTTGTGCTGACTTTTGTTACTCTGCAGCTTTGACTCTGTTTTGATTCTCTCGGTTTTACGCTTCCTTGTTTATTCCTCTTTCGGATACCTCTGGCCTGGTGCTGGACTGTGCTGTTTGGTTTGCACGCCCTTGCCTGTTTAATTGATTACGATTCAGTTATGCCCAACCTTGATTGTATTTCCTGCTCTTGCTGTTTTTTTGGTGTTGCTGTGTGTCACAGTACAACCTATTTAATAAACTGTGCCCTATTTAATAAAAGTTCAGGGGCGCGCACGTCACAATCTGTTTGTCCCACGTCACACAGTAAAAGGGTGGGAAGGGGGGGGCAAGCTAAAAAAGTTATGCCGCAGACACTGTGCCACCATACTCAGGCCTGCGCCTGAATCAGGTTAACTTTCGGAAATCTAAAAGAAACTGAAAGTCCCAACAACAAACACAGCCCAGAAGCCTCCACACTATAGCCAAAGACAATGAAGTTTATTAAAGGCTCTGGATGAATCAGCCGTTCTCTGTTGTAAGGATGCTGTTTTTTTTAAAAGGGGACTTGAACATCTTGAGCGCATCTCACACCAAACCACAGTCTATTATTCGCATTCTTATTTTTTGCCTGAAGCCCTCAGATTGCATGTAGCGACTCACATTCATAAGCTCATTGATGATAATGGTAACATCCATTAGCTTACGCCACAGACATTTAGACATCTGTATGGCGGCGTCGCTAGTGAGGTAGTATTCCCCCTCAGTCCGTATTCTCAGCTACTCAGCCAGGCAAGAGCCGCCATCAACCCTAGATCATTTTCATGTTTAATAGTCACTCATATAAACTGAATGAAGAAAAGCATTCAAGTATCACGCCTATCAGGCTTGGCATCAGTTTACTGCGAATCTTCACAAGCTGGTTGTTGTTTTCTTTACCTGAAGATAACCAGTGTTACAACAGTACTAAAGGCAACTTTAGCTGAAGGTAATAGATCATTAGCATTTGTCTGTTTACCTAAAAGAACTGTACGCCTTCTTCCTCTGTGCAATATTCAAGGACAAATGTGATTCTACTATGTCGCTTCTGTGGTCTGGTCAGTATTTATAGCTTTAGTTTAAGAGCAAAAAGCTGTGTGGTGCACATTATGAGGACGGCTAATTTTCAAAGTGGAATGTCAGCACAGGGCCGTGCAACGCTTCGATTAAAGCCAATGGCTTTACAATTTTTGGACACTGTATGACATGCCGCAGCACTCAGTCTCGTGAGGTGGCCTTTAAAGAGCGGAGGTTTCCATTGCCCCAATGTTATGTAATTTTAATGTTTATGAGTATTAAAAAGAAATTTTTCAGAAAACTATTTCTTAGCCAATTGTAAAAAAATGCGCAAGGCAATAAGTGAGGCTATATGAACTTCAGTGGCCTATTAGCAAAATTACTTTACTTAGGACATTCAATACCAAATAGAAAACTCACACACATTTGTTTGATTAAAGCTTTAATAAAGACACATCCACACATCTACCGTTGTGATCCTGAATTAGGTCTGACATAAAAGATGAAAATTTGCATATTGTGATTATTGCTCAGCTTGATTTTTAGAGCTGGTGCCTCATAATATATTGAGAACAGGTCTCTGTCGGGCAATTATTCCACAATTGACACTCGGGCTGTATAAAATATTGGGGCCCTGCGATGTGGCCGGGCCTCACAGCAGTCCAAAAAGACAATATTGAAAGAGTTTAAGAACCCTCCTGGTTTCTATTACCCCTTCTGTAGTCCTATACTATCTTCTGGGGTCTACAAACAGCCAGGCATAAATGGGCCCAATCGGAGGCCACAATAAGAAAACAATTATCTCTCCTGTTCTCACATGAGAGACGGTAATCTGTCTTATAAATGAATGAGTTGAGCTTAGTGCCATGTTAAACCAGTATAAGTGTAAAAGTTCTTAATTTATATAATATTTTTTAATTACTTATTAATGGTTAAATCAATTTAATGAATTACTTTTAAATGTTATTATATAAATTATATAGTATATGAATAACAATTAATTCAATACTCATATTATTCCCATAGGAGTGTAATACCAACTGACCATCAATCATGTGGTTCATTATTAATGTCCTACTATTGCCTTTCTAACTGTAAGTTGTTGGCTCCTAGGTTTATCTTTATAATGTGAGTGAAACCTTACAGACTTTATCGTCTTGTCGCCCTCTGGAATAAAAACCATATTAAGTTCTTACTGTTCCACACTTTGTATTACTGTATTTAGCTTATAAAATATTGGATCACAAAAAAATACTACACCCTGCGATAGGGACTGGTGATCAGGGCGCATTGGTTAACGTGTATAATCCTGCCTTTCACCCTTTGAGAGCTGGAATTAGGCTCCAGCCACCTACTCTCTGTGACCCAGAAAGTAGTATTAAGCAGTTTAGTTAGATAAGTCAGAGTGTAGTGAATGGGAGTCTGTATCCAAATATTTTGGGGAATTTACAATTATGATGATTGCAATTCACATCTGAGAATCATGCGGAAATCCTCTGGAAAATTTTTATGCATAGATGAAGACTGTGTGAGGACCATACTTACAGAAAACAACATAATTAAAAATCGGTTCTATTATATTATGATCATATAGGCAATTATCCATAGGCTTTAGGGGGGGGGCTTGGGGGGGTCAAGTTAACTGATTCTGAAACTGTATGCTGAACGCTCCCCCCAAAAAAAAAGCCTAGTTATTTTTCGGCATTCTGGTGCGCTGTCCTAGTTCACATGGCATTCTCCCTTGTGCACCATTTTGTTTCACGCACATTTTTTGTACCATAAATTTACCCACACTGGCCAATTCTTAGAGCCCTGGGCAGGAAAATACTTGAAGTTACCAATATACCTATTCCAGATATATTCAACAACACACCCTTGAATGTTTAACATGATCATATTTAGACCTGTGTTCTTTCTTACACCAAAAGGGATTTATTCCTATTTCTTTTGTGATTATATGTTCAAAGCCCCACTTTAAACTGAGATCTGAGATTTTTGGTCAGGATGTCATAAGCACATATCCACATTTGTAGCGGGCTTATTACACATTGCAGCCTATCGTGATCAAATCACCATCATCAAAGTGCATTATTTCACAGTAATGATTTAACAAAAGAATATACTGTGAAGCCCCCTATCTGCTGTACAGGGCTCGAGGATTATTAATCTATGGCTCTGCTTTTCCAGCCCTCATGGTGAATGGGAAGAGAGGAATCGAGCTGCTGTCTCCAAGTAAAAAGTGAAAAGGCGTTTCACCGCACCACTGAGATGCCAGGATGCCCAAAGACTGGGCAGGATATTGGCCCGACAAAGTGCGCAGCTTTGTTCTCATATAACGTAGTGGCCAGGCATCTTGAAGCAGTAAGATTTGAAATGCCTTTCCAGGGCTCTATACTCATACTGATAGCTGTCATGCTTGGGACATATCAAGCCGAGCTGTAGAATGCCTGTTAAAGCTTGGGAATACAAAAACAAGAGATTTGTTTGAGGCAATTCTTGAGACCTATGTGTTGTGTAGAAAACTGGAGCCCATGTTATGGTAAAGTTTATTCAGCCAGTTCCTCAATAAAACACCCCCGATCCACTACAACATGGCAATCACCTTTCAGTCTGCAACAGGTAGCCAAGGCAACAACAAACCTCATCCAAAAGTGTTTGTTGGACATCTGTTCCCTACTACTGGTCAGGGGATAGCATGTTGCGCCGCTCAACACACTAACTGAGGAGTAACAACAAGTGGCATTTGATGTAACACATAATGGCAAAATGCCCAACTGCTTAACAGGGGAGCAGGGCCATCTTTGCTTGCCTTCTCAATGAAAACATAGCAATTAAGCCATTCTGATCTGGTAATGTGATCAGCCGGTCTGTTTTACTATACACAGCAGTTCTAATTCAGTCCTTGGCATTAGTACGAAGAATGGTGGTGCTAAAGAACAGTCCTGCTAGCTGCCTCCTTGATGTACCACATGAATACAACCAGTGTCTTTTCTTAATTCCTATAGGTCTATCTATAAGGTGCCACAAAAATGGCTATTTTAGGTTGCCATAAACTATTGCGCTTTTGTGGTCAAGAACACACAACGACTGTGATTGCAAGCAGCCATATCTTCGCCCTGTCTACGGGGCAGACCCACTAGCCTGCTCTTATTTGGCCAAGCATATAAGAGAGAATAACAGCACAGTGTATGCCCATGTGCATGTTATGGGCGCGACTAAAGCTAACAGTACTTAAATGCGGCCCAGTAAAATGGGACAGTTGTTTGCACCTGCTGCTGTCTGGCATTTCCCATCTGTTATATCTTGACATTCACATGATTCAAATGCTCAGTCGGGCATATCAGACAGTACAGCTGAGACCCTTAGTACGTATGTCCTAATTTTAACCGTGCAATTAAAAGTATTACACTTATTATAAGGGTTGCCATCTTTACAGTCTAGCCTGCAAAAAAGAACCCCCCACAGAAATGTTTATTCTGGGATGGCGCTGAAGGCGACGTAATACAAGCAGAGTTTCTCCAGATCAGGAGAAACTAGCAAGCTCTGCCTATTGCTTCCATAATTGGTGAATTTTTGGAAATACACAGGTCACCTCTCTTGGCAAAATAACAAAACATAGTTTTGCAAATTTGCTGCCTATAATGACAGCCCCAAAAAAGAAAATAACTGAATTTCAAACATGAAAACTTGAATGAACACCTAACCAACAAACCAATATCCTGAACAGTTATGTTCAGGTTCAGGCTCCTACTGTGTTGGCATAGCGATGGTATGCATCCCTGCTGCCCCCTTTTTCCTGCCCTTGCGTACATTACCCAATAGGCAGTTCCACCTTTTATATCTTAATGTTATACGTTATCTAAAAGCTTATTGATTTTTCAAATCATTTTATGAATTCTCAGTTCAGTCATTTACATAAGGCTGCACACTAAAACTATTTCCACAGTATGTTCAGTCCAGCTTTGAGCTTGAAACAATAGCACTGCAAGAGTCGTTTTACTGGGGGCAAGGCTCTCACTGTCACAATCAAGATGAAGGATGTCTAATAAAAAAAGCTAGACCAAAATAGCCAATGTCTGAAAGTACTGCCTATAATAATACTCATATATACCCCATATACAGGAAATCCAATCACAAGTACACACAGCCCCCCCCCCAAACTAGCGCGCGCACACACGCACACACACACATACAGTACATCATACACACACACATCACTGGACAGGCATTATACTTGTGTGGCGTCCCTCAGGGCGTTTTAATATAAAGGGAAATGGTGTGAATGTCTTGCTATTTCTCTGCCTTCTCCATGGTGTCTTTAGGCCTGGGATAAGTCATACCATTTCACTGTTTGCCGCTCGCCTAATAAAAACATTTACTGTAATATACTCAGCGTGATATAATGAAGGGGGCCCCTTTTACAGTTTTGATATAGCCTCCAGTTTTTACATCAAACACCACTGCCCATCATCTTTTAGCAACCCCATGATGCTTTAACTGTCTGTTATCTGCTTCCTCCTGACAAAAAAGACCATCTAAAAAACGAGCTGGCATTCCAAAATCTTTTTATTTACAACTTCAAAATGCCCATGTTGAAGGAGGAAAAAATAAAAAGCTCTGTGAAAGGAAAAGCCCCCGAGCGAACGCAATTTGTGCAGATCTAATGTCAAACTAGGTGTCTTTAACTTATGTAATTTGTGTAACACCTCTATAATACAGGCTTCTATGCTGAAGGAGGAGGTGAAACTCTTGAAAGCTCAGGCAGGGACGCTGTGTCTCCAGAGCCCCAACTAAGAGGGTCCCCCATGCAGCGGCTATGCCAGTGCAACAGAGAGTGGGTGGCCAGGGGGAGTCAGATGGGTCAGAGGAGTGGACGCCTGTTATTTTCCAGCCACAGCAGTAGTGGCCTTAGAAAGGAAAAGCATTATTCAATATAATACATGTGCGCCAAACAGAGAGGATCAAAAGCACGCCGACTTAGACAACCAGAACAGAGCCAAGCATGTAGACTGATTGCAGGCTTTCACACACACACATGCTACACAATTAGCACACACACACACACACACACACACACACACAAACACGAGCACACACACACCACACACACACTGAAACGTACACACACAGCATGCAGTACTGACGCTCTAAGAATGTATTAAACCCGGTGTCAAGTACATGTCAGTGGCAAAATTAAGCAAACCAGTGGGAAACTAGAACATAACCAATATACAGCATGACACATATGTCAACTAGAAAAGGGTCCTCAACTTTATAAGGGGCGCTTTAACTAAACAGGCACAGTATAATGAAATAAATGTTCACTGTAAGTACAAGCAAAGTGTTGCAATTCACATGCACGTGAAATGCAGTCTTTCACTAAACTTGCTCGGTGGCCTGAATATCTATTCTCCCTAAAAGCGCCAGGGAACAATACTATTGGCTATTCTAATGCCGCTAGAAACAGAATACTCAAGTGCCCAAGCACCATCCCCAGTGTGCCGACCCTAGTCCTATACACTGCATAATGCAAATGAACAACGAAATGTGTGTGTGTGTGTGTGTGTGTGTGTGTAGTGTCAGTGTTTTATATAATGCTAGAGCTGTATGCTCCAGAGCTGATCCCACCACATACAGCATATCATGCCCTGGATCGGTACAGCCCAAAAAGCATGTCAAAGCGACAGTTCCCTGGAAGAGCAAGAACAATCACTGCCACGCCCTAACTGAAGCGCCCAAGCTTTCCAGCTGGCTTCATACGTGGCCACTGCCATTAAAACCAGAAATTCATACCCGTCTTGTTAACCCCGCCCAATGTTGCATTCGGCTACTGGGCGGCATGCAGTGTCCCCCCTGGGGTACACATTTGGCACTGATGACCCGAGTGCTGATGTAAAAGCAATATGGCGTCAGCAATCTGCGCACTCCTACTTTTCTCCTACCAATCACAAAAGTACAAACAAACTGAGTGTGTAGTTTTAAGAGAAGAAGGCCATTGATGAAATTGTTGATAAAGTATAAATAAAACATTAATGGAGCTATTTGTAAAACATGTCAGTAAGGAAAAAAGACATGGAGATGGCTTACTTCCTGGGTCCAGGTGTTGGTGAAAGAAATATGCTTTACAAGCACTGTATCGCTCATGAAAGATGCGACAACACATAGCTGATCGAGAGGATGGGCAATTTTTAGTATGAGTCAGCCAATATAAATGAGCTAGGAATAAATTATAGTAATAAAACTCTATGCAAAAGATTAGGGTGCACACTAGAGAGGAAGGTGTCGAATGAAAAAATGCTATTTGGGATCGGAAACATAAAGGTTACCAGCCACGGTACAATATAATGTTCATGATAGATTTAGACTGATATGCGGCTAATATTTACTGAGCGCGCACATACGAGGAAGTAATGTCTTCAACATGCCCGAATGTCTATGCATGAGAGTTGTATGAGATTCCTAATGGTGTCGCTACGGCAGATATCTATTATTCCATGCAGACTTGAAAACTTCTCCCCACCATTCGCTGCAGAGTTTGCGTTCCATAGGGTAGTCAAAGTGGAGTGACACGGTCAAAAAAAAAAAAAAAAAAACAACACCCTTGTACACCATGCGGACATGTGACCTGTGACAACAAGCTGTTTCATCTTGGTGGTCTGACCCTACCAGGTTGTCATCCCCACCACGGCACACGACCAAAGACGCTAAAAAGTGAGAGTCATCACTAGAAGATTGACCTGCCTGCGCATTCTTGAGTCACTGGCCTGGACAGTCAATGTCTTTATATTATGGCATGCGTGGGACTTAATTTAGTTTACTATGGTAATATATTTATGTATGTGTGGGATTGCATTTATTTAGCTGTAGGTGTATTATTTATGTTATGGTGGGATTATTATAATTTACTATGGAGTGTATATTTATGTTGGGTGAGGATTAGATTTTATTTACTATGGTGATATATTTATGTACGCGTGGGATTAATTTATGTCATAAATAATGGTTGCTATTATTTTCATGTCCACTAAGGTGGGATTCATTTATTCTTACTGCTAGGGGTGATCTTATATTTATGCTTTCGGTGCGGATTTTCCATTTATATCACTGGTGGTGTACTATTTATGCCTATGGTGCGGATTCATTTTTTTTTACTGTGCGATGTACTATTTGTATGTAATTAAAATTAACGCCGGTGCGGATTCATTGATAATTATTTACCTTGTGCGTGTATATTATAGTTTATTCGTGGGAATTCATTTATCTTAACATGTGGTGTACTATTCTATGTTTTGGGTGCCCCGGACTTCATTTTATTCAATATACTGTCCAGCGTGTTTCCCTGTATACTTTATGTATGGGGGGGGACAATTCATTGTTTTTTTAACTTGTGGTGCTATATTTTATGTATCCGCGTGGGAATTCATTTATTTACTGTGCGTGTGATATTCACATATGTTATGGTGTGGATTCAATTGTACTTTTTTTACTGTGCCGTGCACTATATTCTATGCCTCCCACTGAATGACGTAGGCGAATCATGTATTTAACACTCGTGGTGTATATTTATATGTCTTGGTTGCGCGATTTCATTGTATTTACCTGTCGCGTGTATATTTATGAATACATCTAACGCGTTGCGAGCCATTAAGTCATTTATTTAACGTCGTGGCATTGCCTATAATTTATGATATGATCGCTGGGATATTATGTTTGCTTACAAATGGAGGAGAATTATTATTTATAGTATGAGCAGCGATATTATGTATGATGCACGACGGACCTAAGATATAAATTACCCTGATAGGCGCTTTTTTTTTTTTTTTTTTGCTGGGGCGTGATGTACTAACTGTTATGGAATCTGTAAGGTACATATAAACGTGTGACAGGCTCGAAGAAAATTAACGAAGACGTCACATTAGCCACTAGTTCTGATCAAGATAGCACAAATGCAGCCTAAAAACTCGCATAAGCTAGCCTCTGTTTTAGTTAATTAAGGTTGATACGATTTCATAAAAACCAAATAGTCATATTACAGTGCTTGTAATATGCTAACAACTTAGTAAGTAAGGTTGTCTTTTAGCACTTGTTTTTCTGTCCGATCCACTCTTCCAGTTAATACTATTCAGTTTTCGTTTGACTTCGTCATCCCTCCAGCACTGCGTTTCTAAGAAACTTTGCTCTCCTATGCAGACCCAGTCCTGTATCATTGTGTAGCTTAGATGCCAGCGGGTTAGGATCCCAGCGCAAGAGAGCCTTCAAAAAAAAGCCGATTGCGAAAATGAGACAGTTCAAGGTCCAATGATTAGAAAAGTTCGAACTGATTACAAGTCTACAATAGATTTCCTGAAGTATAGGCAATATATGCTCCTAATTGCACCATTTTTATATCAGCTTGCCATATTATATTGCAATATCTCCCAACCTTTCCACCTAATATTATATGTATTTGTTGCCGCAAAAAAATCTCATTCTGTAATTACACAGCTTTAATAAAGCTCCAAGTATGATACCTCAACACGAAGCGAAGCAAAGACCAAGACTCAAGCATCGCATACTCCTCTGGTTAGTAGTGATTAACTACTAATATAGCCACACATAGGCGCCTCAAAGTGACGATATATAATTCTAGAGGATTAAATTATAATTTTAGCATTTGTATTTCCATAAAATAGCTTAGAAACTGCCAACCTTATAAGATGATTTTTTCACCAATACTACAAGCATCAATGTCACAATATGTCTGTAGTATGTAATTATAAGTCATGTATATATATTGCATAGTTCAATTAACTGTTTTTACCACCTGCCCACTAAATCCAATAAAGTAACAGGCGCATCTAATCAATTCAATAGCTCTCTCTCGCTAATCAATGCATGCAGCTAGTGGGGAGTAGTGTGGTTTTACGGGGGGGTACTCCTGCCTTTTCACTGCTTTTCTAAACTAGCATCAACTCACATCAGCAGGGTGCTGACTAGTGCGACCGCATCCACCTAATGAAGCCTGTAAGCGTACCTCTGACTGTCTCAGTCGACATCCTTAACAACACCGTCTATGGCAGAAAATACTCTAATGTCAAGTCATTCATAGCTCTTTCTGTAGGCAGCTTAAAGTTTAACATAACAATGCTCCTACTTCAGCTATTACCAGCAAACCCACACACTAGCTGTATTTTCCCTCTATTATTCCGCCGTAGGCGAAACCCCATAACCCGCTAACACCTCTAATGGCATGATAAAAAGAATTCACACTTTAAGCGGTTAACCATCAGTAGCTTCGGGTATTTCCATGCAAGACTACATTATGAGGAGTTAACATCAGCGACATTATTTTTTAGACCGTTATAGCCCAGCCTTTTTTATAAGCATAACATAATGTCTACTTGGAAGAATCTCAAAAACTGTAAGAGTGCATTACAGACTCTAAGAATCTTTCTCTTTCCTCCTACTCTCCTCCACACTACACACAGCACACACACACACACACACACACACACATACGACACCTTACGCACCACTACACACCACACACTATCGAAACTAGGATTTACTGGCTGCTGTAGAAACAAGATCGCGCTCCCATCTATAAACCTAAACATGAAGCACAAGCCCAGAGTCAAGTAGCATAATGTATAGATTGCCCACTATCAAAGAATCTACAGTAGAACTACAAAGCAAATCATACAGTCTCTCTACCTCTCTCTCATTATTTTTTTTCTCTACGCTTCTCTGCTCTTCAGACAGCAAATGACACACATTAATTACCGCTCCTCGAGCAAACACACAGCATAATTATTATATATACAATACACAACCATGGGTTGCGAAAAGCGAGTCCTTGCTAAAAAAAAAAAGCACTGTTTAATATATGCCGCCCTAACTTCACCTAAACGGAGAAAAGCATCCTAGCTAGCGACCTCGAGATAATTGCCACACAGCGATTCTCAAGTGCTAAGGAACGTTGCTTTTTTCTATTCTTTTTCAACAAATGAGCTTAAAAATCTTTTGAATAGAGGTGTTACAAGGAATGTTGCTTCATTTCGAGCGTTACTGATTCTAAAGCCTAAATTCCTACTTAGCAAGTGCACTAAAGCACTGGTCAACTCCTTAACAGAGAGCATGTGTGTTGTGTGCTTGGAAGCCTCCACTAGCAGCTACAGAATCAACCACTAGCGGGCAGTTCTAGTGTTTCTGACCCCCCCGATGGGCATTGAATCTGCAGTAGTCTTTATGTGTTATAAGTTTTATCTGTAGAGCTGCATGACTGTAAATCAAAAGCATGAAATGTAAAGGATAGTTTCCAGACATAGATGAACGTTTAATTTGGGCAGCCCCTACACTCTCATTAAACACTTTTTTGCAAGCAGGCTGAAAATTGAGTAGCAGCAGCCTAGCTCTAATTTACCGCTGTAAAATACATTTCTTCTAGTTTTAGGCAAAACATTTTTTTCACGTTACAATATTACAGCCTTGAAATGATCCATCTTCTTGATACAGTAATATCACCTGCAGTGTAAAGGCCAGGACACATGAAGGCCATTATTCTAAATTTTTTCTTCATGATACTAAATATGTAATCATTATTATGATAAATTATGTGTGACAAATTACACTTTTCAGAGTACATCAGAATCAGAAACCTAAACTAAAAATTGTATGAGCTATTTCCCACATTTATTCTTATATTTGTTGGCTCATGATGAATTTACTTTTAAAGAATGATTGGTTCCCATGCCAAAAAAAATAAAAAACAGATTGTGGAGAAATCATGTAGGTAGCCTGCATTAAAAACCAACCTGCTTCTATAATGATTATAGTCCCATGGGCTCAGGAATACTTCAGAAAACGTCTAGTGCACAAACACAGTTTGTCAGTGAATCTACAAATGCAAGTAATGACTCTACTACACAAAGCAGATTGATATATATCAACAACATCCAGAAAAGCCACCAGCTGTTTTTGGATAAAGCTCATCTGAAATGGTCTGATGTACAGTAGTGGCAACTCCACCTTCCAAATTGTTTTTGGGACAAAGAAAAAAAGGACCATCCCAAGTGTTAGCAATGCAAAGTTGAAAAGGTTTGGGGGTGTGTTGGTGCCTTTGGGATGGGTAACTCACACACTCTGTGAAGGCAGACTTAATGCTGAGGGTCACAAACGTATTTTGGATTAAATATGCAACCATCTAGATGACGTCTTTTTCAGGGCTGTCTCAGGGATAGCCTCTTTCAGCAAGGCAACACCAAATTACATACTGCTTGTGTTACAACAGTGTGAGGTCACAATAACTGAGCTTTGTGCTTGACTGACCTTTCTGGTCTCCAGTGCAATATGAAAACATATTATGCATAAAACAATAAGACTAAGTCAATGAAATATTAAATATATCATCGTTACACTGTTTACAATTGAATACAGTCCAAAAAGGGGAAAAAAGGATATATATTTTTATGTTCTGACGGGTCACACACATCAAGCAGCAACATCATCAGGATATAAACTGCTAAAACAGAAACAGGCGTGTAGGCATTAGGCATTTTTAATTACAGAGCTCTATGACTGAAGTAGCATCTGGTGCAGTATTAAAAGCGTGTAAAACCCATGCAATGTGTATATAGTGAAAGGTGGCAGGATTTATGACTGAGCATGAACTGCTGCTGAGAACAGAGCAAATCAAAGTCCTCAAAGTGACCGACTGCTGAATAAACCAAACAGGACAGCAGCAGGACATGATGACCAACTCCAGACCCTCCATAAAGAACACAGACTGACAGTGAGAAGGAATAGGATGGAGGCAGCCACAACAGCATCATGCTGTGCTTTTAATGCAGACCAAAAATGGAAGAAAACCATGAGGGTCATTACAGGGACAGGAGGAAAGACAAGGGAAACCGAGGCAAGAGGGAAATGACAACAAGCCGTGAGCCCTCATCAAATAAGTGCTGCGGGCGGGGTAGGGTAGGAAGGAAGGGAAAGCAAAGATTAAGCAAAAAATAACAGTAGCAAGTGCAAAATGAATTCCCCTCAAACAGCTAGCCCAGGAATACAGAACAAATAGTCACCGGCAGCAGGGAACATAAAGCAAATGACATCCGCACACATACCGAGGCAAGGCAAAACCGGAATTAGAGAAGTTGACAGAAACCAGAGCCCAAGGCCTTGCGCCTCTTGGCCTGACACCAGTTAGAGCAGTTGAAAAGTGTGAAATGGATAGATAGATAGATAGATAGATAGATAGATAGATAGATAGATAGATAGATAGATAGATAGATAGATAGATAGATAGATAGATAGATAGACAGATAGATAGACAGATAGGTAGATAGATAGGTAGATAGATAGATAGATAGATAGATAGATAGATAGATAGATAGAGCACAGATACAAATACAAATTTATACCGGCAGCAGTATTATTAACTGTTAACTATACACTTTAAACTATACATAAGTACAGGGGCCGAACGATATGATGCATCACACAAACCCAATTTTGTTTAGTCTTTTGGAATCTTGAAAAGCACTTTATGTACACTTGTGGGGGCGGGGCTGGAACGGGAAAGTTCTATGATTATTAGTTTTGATAGTATGTTTGGCAATTTCTATCACAAAACATAAGGAAACAATCATTCACAACTCAGCACGTTCAGGAATTTTTTATTTTCTTTAAAAAATGGGAGTAATCACCAAAGTAATCAGTACAACATTTCAATATTAATATAATCAATAATAATACATTTTTGCAGTATAACAAAACTGCAGCGGTGCACCTTGGAACATGGTAATAAATGGTGTGCATTACTTTACTCCAAATTTTTCATTTGTCAAAAACTAATACTGGTTAACAGAAAGATGAACAAAGGATAGACGAAAGAAAGCCCACCATGATTTTCACTCGTGAATAATGACCAGACAAAAACAACAAAAGCACAGAAAATGTCTGTTTTAATCATCATGCTGCCTGCGACAGATTGCCGGCCGGTCCAGGGCGTTTCCTGCCTTCCGCCCAATGTGAGTTAGGACAGGTTCCAGCCCCCCATGACCCCAAAGAGTAAATCGGTTTAGAAGGTGAATGAGAGTGATCATGCTCCATTACTTCTGGCTGAATAACAGTCCATGAAACAAAACATGTTCAGAAAGCGATTTTAGTTCTGCATGTTAGTCCAGCATGCCCCTTTAAACACGTACTAACAGAGGTACAATAGAACATAGAACTATTTCACTGTGGTATTAATTAATTAGCATATTTGCATACACTAACTAGCCACTTCATTAAGCATTTATCCTTGTACATACACTCACTGTCCATTTTGAGTACACTTTGTAATTCTGTAATCTGTTTCTCAGCACACTTTCTTAGCCCATGGTACCCTTACAGGACTACCACAGAGCAGGTATTATTTGGGTGGTGGATCATTTTCAGCACTGCAGACACTGACCTGGTGGTGGTGTGTTAGTGTGAGTTGTTAAGTGGAAATATGCATTGGATTGGGGACTAAAAACTGGACCACTGAAATAATAGTTTCTCAGAATAAGATATCAAAACTTTTGAAAACCTGCAGGAGCAAAGGTCCCAGCATCCATTACGTATTTTCAAATAACTGGAATCAAAGTCCAGTTTAATACAGCATATGATACAAAATGCCCAATGGTTCATCTGGGATTGAGAGACGTTAAACGCACTGACGGAAGCTGACAGAAGAAGGCGGATAAAAGTTGAGGGAAACTGTATATTTAGAGGTTTGCATGTTTTGACTGACGAGGAGAGCTTCAGGATCCTCTAAAAAAGTCCCTCCTAAACCATCATTTTAAATTCCAGTCTAAAACACCTTCTTCACTTTAAAACAGATCAGAGTGATGGAGAGATGATCCCACAGGCCTACCTGTCTCTCACTAAAACAAGACTGGACATCTGACGGATGGCCTGCGCTCAGCCACACCTCTATATAAACACTTCTGTCTAACCTGCAGCCCTACAAACACGATTATCCAGGCAAACTACTCACTGCCCCACAGCCCTGATCACATCAGAGACCCCCACTGCATGCCAATGCCAGAGGTGTAAATATGCACTCATGCACCATAATGCATCAATCTGAAGGTAGGGACTAAACTGCATATATTTTGGAATGACAGAAGTGATTACATATGACTACAATAATATTCATTTCTCTTTTTTTTGGCCAAAATGAAATTCTGTGACCATTTTCAAACTTAATAACAAAAACACTTGATATTTTGCCTTTATTGCAGGTTCCACCTCTGAGTAAATATTGTGGAGTCAGTGAATTTTTCCCAATTTCCCCATCTCAGTCCTGGTGACCCCACCTGACCCAACCCACAAAAGGCTTGTTTATGAAATTTTCACTGCCTGGTATGCACAAACTGTAAGAGTGACCGAGTGTATACCCTGAATATTCACTGGCATTAGTACAATACAGAACAACATTGCGATTCACAAAGCACAGAAATGTGTAAGGTTACCAGCAAAGAACTGTCCTAAAGAACTGTTAGTGACTTATCCTCCAGTGATCCCTCAGGCAGGCACAAATATGCCAATTATTGACTTTGGTTTTGCATTTACCCACTTTTTTTATTCAATACAATTATTAATAAACAATTTAATAAATCAATTTCTGTTTGTTTCTAAAGATACCACCATATGAAAATCACCACAGGATACTGCCACAGGATATCACCAGAAATTATGATTGAAAACTCCTGTGAATGGTGATTCTGATAAATAAGTACACTGTGCTAGTCTAGCGAACTGCTAGTATGGCATGTTAACTAACCATGGATTTTCTATTACACAGACTATGTATGTCTTTAAAATAAGGCCAGCGTATTCTGATATTCTGAAAACAAGATGACAGGCACTGATGTCAGGATTACAAGCAGACAAACAATTAAGTTCTCAGGTATAATGTATTATTAATATTATAATGCATTTGTTTTCTATTGTGTCCATCCAAAAATGAAAAATAAATGGAAGACAAAAAGTAATGCAGAGACACTGTTTTTGTAAGCCCTTGGATGTCTGACAATCATATTGCACAGTCAACTGTATGCATAACAAACAAATAATTGTTTTTCAGTGTACACACGCACACACATACATACATATATACATATATATATATGTATGTATAAAGCCAAACAGGAAATATTGAACGAACTTTGATATATACAGTGGGGTGCGAAAGTTTGGGCAGCGTTGTTAATTTTCCTGATTTACCTTTATAAAGCATTGATTGTTTGGATAAAAAAATTGCGTTAAATATATCATATAGGGGACAAACACAGTGATATTTGAGAAGTGAAATGAAGTTTGTATGATTTACAGAAAGTGTGCAATAGTTGGTTAAACAAAAGTAGGCAGGTGCATAAATGTGGGCACTGTTGTCATTTTATTGATTTCAAAACCTTTAGAACTAATTATTTTAACTCAAGTTAAGTTTGGTAAGTTCAGTGACCCTTGACCTCCATACACAGGTGACTCCAATTGTGAGAAAGGGTATTTAAGGGGGTCAATTGTATGTTTTTCTCCTCTTTGCATCTTCTCTGAAGAGTCGCAGCATGTGAGTCTCAAAACAACTTTCAAATGACCTGAAAACAAAGATTGTTCACCGTCATGGTTTAGGGGAAGGATACAGAAAGCTCTCTCAGAGATTTCAGCTTTCAGTCTCCACTGTGAGAAACATTGTGAGAAAATGGAAGACCACAGGCACAGTTCAAGTCAAGGCTCGAAGTGGCAGACCAAGAAAAATCTTGAATAAACAGAAGCGAAGGACGTTGAGAACAGTCAGAGTCCACCCACAGACCAGCACCAAAGACCTACAACATGATCTTGCTGCTGATGGAGTCACAGTGCATCGTTCAACTATTCAGCGCACTTTACACAAGGAGATGCTGTATGGGAGAGTGATGCAGAGGAAGCCTTTTCTCCGCCCACATCACAAACAGAGCCGCTTAAGGTATGCTAAAGCACATTTGGACAAGCCAGCTACATTTTGGAATAAGGTGCTGTGGACTGATGAAACTAAAATAGAGTTATTTGGGCATAACAAGGGCCGTTATGCATGGAGGAAAAAGAACACAGCACTCCAAGAAAAACACCTGCTACCTACAGTAAAATTTGGTGCTGGTTCCATCATGCTGTGGGGTTGTGTGGCCAGGACAGGGACTGGGAATCTTGTTAAAGTTGAGGGACGCATGGATTCCTATCAATATCAGCAGATTCTGGAGACCAATGTCCAGGAATCAGTGACAAAGATGAAGCTGCGCCGGGGCTGGATCTTCCAACAAGACAACGACCCTAAACACTGCTCAAAATCTACTAATGCATTCATGCAGAGGAACAAGTACAACGTTCTGGAATGGCCATCTCAGTCCCCAGACCTGAATATTATTGAAAATCTGTGGTGTCACTTAAAGAGAGCTGTCCATGCTCGGAAACCATCAAACCTGAATGAACTAGAGATGTTTTGTAAAGAAGAATGGTCTAAAACACCTTCAGCCACAATCCAGACTCTCATTAGAAGCTATAGGAAGCGTTTAGAGGCTGTTATTTCTGCGAAAGGAGGATCTACTAAATATTGCGTTAAGGTTTTTCTTTTGGTGCCCAAATTTATGCACCTGCCTAATTTTGTTTAGACAATTATTGCACACTTTCTGTAATTCATATAAACTTAATTTCACTTCTCAAATATCACTGTGTTTGTCCCCTATATGATATATTTAACTTAATTTTTTTATCCAATCAATCAATGCTTTATAAAGGTAAATCAGGAAAATTAACAAGGCTGCCCAAACTTTCGCACCCCACTGTATATATCAAAGTTCATTGTATATGTATCAAAGTTCATTCAATATTTCCTCTTTGGCTTGCCATAATATATATATATTGTCGCTGTCCAATGAAAAACAGTTGTCTCCGCTTTTGTCCATTTTCACTTTTATGCATCATTTGGACACACCAGCTGCTGTTTATACTGATTGAGAATCTCATGATGAAAGGACCATCAGAAATGGCCCCAAAGTGTTTAAAAAGATGTCTGGTTCCATAGACTTGTATTAAAGTTAAATGAGGTTTTTGGCCTTTCCTGTAAAGTTGCCATTTTGGAGATACTTGTTTTTCTTTGGACAGCGACGATATGCTATGTCTACACCCAAAACAAACCTTAACTTTAACTCATAGTAACCAACAGTAATATTTTAAAGTGATTTTTTTTTATTTATAGTTATTCATCTATTGATTGATTGGTTGATTGGTTGATTGATTGATTGATTGATTGCATTTGTGATGAAAACACAATTTGTCTTATAATAATCAGTCAAATGTTCCTATATCTAAAAATCGCTCATGTTTTTCTGTCATCATGAGGACAGCTGGCCCTCACAAAGGGTTTGGTTTAGGAACAAACACAAATGTACAATGTAGAAGGCCGAGGTGTGTGTATTAGGGAGAGTCTAGCACATCTGCAGTAGCACACACACCCACAGGCTCTCAAAGGCAGACAATTCACCCATCCAAACACAATGCCAGCTGGAACACACATGTAAACACACACACACACGCACACCCACACATATATAAACTTCACATTCGCTGTGTGTTTAGAGCGATGGCTGGGCGATTGGAGAGTGAAAGCTAGAGTGTACTGTTCCTGTGTAGCAGTTTTCTACTCTGTGAATCAGAAATACAAGGCTGATTGTCTCAGTCTATACCCAACATGTGTCCTGTGAATTTCCTTGGGGGGTGGTGGGGGCCGGGGGTGTTCAGGAAAAAAATCAAGTACAATGGTCTAGTCTCTGAGAAGCTTCTGTAGCTACACCCCTTATTTATAATATTGTCACAGTATTCTTAGTTTCTAGCCCAGATTAGAAATAAGGGTTAAATGGTGCATGAACTGATCTTACCTCCAGAGCTTTCGCTCGCTTCTTAAGAAAGTTCTCTATATTCCGTGCTGCGTTTTCCACCAGCTCTGCTGCATTATTGGATTCCACAGTGTACAAATTCTGATTATCCATAAAGATCTGCAATGAAGAAGTGAGAATACATTAGACAGTGTCACAAACTGACTCCCAAGTGTTGCCCTGGTAACACTGTCAAGCCCTTTGATTTGGAATTAATCCAAGCCTGTGGCGTGAGCCTTCTGTGGTGGAGAGTCCAGGGGGTTTGTGATTTTCCATATTCCCAGGTGGAAGGGATTGGATGATATGGATCTTACAGAAAGCCAGGGATAAAGAACTTAACTGTTGTTTCTTATTCAGAAACAAATACAGGAATTCTGTTAAAAGGGAATTTCCCAAACCTTCATTCAACTGTGTTCATAAGTAGGAGTAGAGATCGTTTAGGATTAGCACTGCTGTTTAAAACTTTGGTATCAATGTTTGCAACACTAGAGAACCAAACCAGTTTTAGAAATATGTATAAAATGAATTCAGCGTGCCAGTCGTGTGCAATTTCATAGTCTTCAGGTCATCAGTATGAAGCGTTCAGAGTGTCAGAGTGATGAATGAAGCTGTGTTCTTCACTAACACTGATGGAATATATTTTAATGGGAATGTGTGTGAGATTCACAAGACCGGAAGCAAATTGAATTGTTCTCCTCACAGGTGAGCAAGCAGATCAACACTGCTGAAGGTGTTTCACTGTGTTTAAATGCTGCTTTCATTCTGGAACTTCTACAGGAGAAAGCAGCAGTTGTGCCATCTATTTTACTTTCCATGGACGTCTTTGAGGAGAGGTTTGTATTGTTTTTTTTTACAACAAGGTGTTCTCATTCCTTCCCCTTAACGTCACATTGCTCACTAGCAGCTCACCACAACAGAGATACAACATTTCACACATACAGTGGTATGAAAAAGTTTGGGCACCCCTGATCATTTTGATGATTTTCCTTTATAAATCATTGGTTGGTCGGATCAGCAATTTCAGTTAAATATATCACATAGCAGACAAACACAGTGATATTTGAGAAGTGAAATGAAGTTTATAGGATTTACGGAAACTGTGCAATAATCCTTTAAACTAAATAAGGCAGGTGCCCCAACTTTTTCATACCACTTTATGTACAAAGGTCAGTTTTCACCTAGAAACATACAGATTCAACCCTGAGGATACAAAGTGTGAGTGTAACACGTTAAGTATTTGAGGCTAGTATTCATTTAAACTGTTCCTGTGTATTTAGGGCCCGCCTCCTGATGAGTCTAATGCTCTTAAGGTTGGCCCTGACACTGCTGTTGTTATTCCTAAAATGGAAGTTAGATAGAACAAGTTGGTAGACTCAATCCACCAAGTTTTTGCTTTTGTTTTCACAACAAGGTGTTTTTATTTTTTCCCTCTAACCCTTCATTGCTCACTAAAAGCTCAACACAACAGGGACATATCGTTTTTACTTTTTAGCACTCTGTGTGTTGTGTGAATCAGCCTTGTGACCTTGTGAGCCTACAGTAACGACTGAGGTGCCCTTGAGCAAGGCACCTAACCCAGAACTACTACCCGGACACCGTGGATTGGGCTGCCCACCGCTCTGGGTAAGTTTGCTCACTGCCCCCTAGTGTGTGTGTTCACTAGTGAGTGTGTTTGGGTGTTTCACTTCACGGATGGGTTAAATGCGGAGACTAAATTTCCCCACTGTGGGATCAACAAGGGATTCAAATCTTAAAATCTTACAAGATTGTGTCACCTTGTAACAGAAAAAATGGCTGGAATTCCAGTAAGGTAGCTGAGAAAAGTGGTTTGTGTTGTGAGTTTCTCCCGCTGGCTAGTACTTTGTTCTTTATAACATTGTAGAGTGTTTACATGTAACACTACATAACACACTAAAGGAACAGGAAAACCCAAGAAAACTTTTTAGATCCTGGATATCACTAGAACACACTGTATTGTAGGACCAAGTCTAAGATCACAATGCATTTGAGGAGGCAAAAGAATTTTTTGCCAGTGCAAATTTATCTTCAAGATCAGCCTGACAACTGCTTCAGTTAACTGCATATATTATAAGATCACAGGCAGCGAGTGTGTTAAAGTTTTAAAGCGTCTGGATCTGGGGATGGTGCTGAAAATTTCACAACTTTCTGATTCATTTCTGGGGCCGTAATGTTAGCGTAACGTTTAAGCTCTATTCACACTCTAGTATATGTGTGTAATGAGCACCGTGGTTTGTAGTTCCACTGGTTCCTACCTGCGCCAGGCTCCTTCCTGCACTGGCTGTGTCTGCCAGTGTGACCAGTTCCTGCTGCATCTGATCCACCCATTCCTTTATCCTGTACAGAAAAACAGTGACATCAGGATATACACACAAACAAACACATACATGACCTGACAAAGGTTTGGGGACACATAGCTTTTCAAAACACGTATAATGCAATAACCTAACATGCTAAATACACTGTATATGCAAATGAGAGATAAGCCAAACCCTGTGTAGTATGGGATATCATCAGTCATATATCAAACCTCTAGGCTGTTTAAACCAGTTTTGCAGGGCAGTTTAAACAACAGTTTATTTAAATGGTAAATGTTTTTTGATACCTAGCAAGATACTTTATGAACATGTACATGTAGTATGTAGTGTTACAAAAGTGTACTAGTAAACAGCTGTTTTGGGTTTAAGAGAAGTAATAAAATATTTACAGCCTTGGAAAAAAATGGTACCTACTGACATGTGTATCAGCCAGTATCAACAAATCATTCAGTATTGGACTCTGAACTTCTACAGTGAGTAAAAGATGATAGGAGATATCACTGATGTTCACAGAACTACAGTATATGGTATATAAATTATATTATATACAGTATAGTAAACTCTTTATATTTAATGATATTGAGAACATTTCATTTTTTTTATAGCTTATTCATTCATTTAGCATGAAAAACACAAGCTGCAGTGAAATACAAAGTTTTTAGATTGCTACTCTGAGCAAATCTTGCCGATAAAGACTTATTGTTGTATTGTCACAGTGTGTTTTGAATGGTTTCCGTTTTGTAGTTCCAAGGTTTCCTGGCATTGGTTTCTTTTCAGCCTAGGCATGCAACCAAGGACTTCATCTGTGAAAGGGAATGCGGATTTAAAATCAGGAGGTGAATCAGACACGACACCAGCAGCTTGTGAGAAGTGCCGGTACACCAGAAAAAGTCACAATACAGCAAAGAGGAAACTTTAGAAGTGCCGATACCGGGTACCGATGAATACCAGCCCACTTCATCTACAGGTTTGTGAGAAAAACCACACCTACAGCTCCTTCTGACTCCTCTCTATCATCCTACCCCTGATATTTTTCATGTGACCTGTATTTATATACATGTGGGACATCGGGTTATGAACCAAACGGTTGTTAAACATTGTTCCGAGGAACCCAGTGTAGCAATGCTAGCTTGTTAAGTAGTCATTTTATTTTACGATAAAGGTGTTCAAGATGTACTTGGATGACATGCTCAATTCATGGCTGTCACCACAGCAGAGCAAAGCTGAATCAGTGGCTGGAGACAGAATGTCTCAATCACAAACCGCTCTAGAAAGTGCATTGCTCCCTGGTGGTGCTACCAACTGCCAACTGATAAAATGGCAGTGAAAGCTGTTCTCAGATCACAGGAGAGATTATTGCTTTCCAACTGTACAAAAGGTGGCTGAGTAAAAGAGTCAGATCATTCAAAATACAAATGTATGTAACTGGCTCCAGTCTATTTATTGTAATGCCTACTACATACATCCAGTACTCATGCGTTTGACAGCTCTGCCCATAAACATTATGCATAATCCCTCCATCACAATTCAACAAGACTAATGTGCTGTAATTTCACCTAATGAAGGTCCTATTTTGTCAGCCTAAGAACCCCAACACAGCAGCAGCGTGACTGCTTAACTTCCAGAGTCCAGAATTGCACTGAGCATCCCTCTCTGTGTCCCAGAGCGGCCATCCAGAAATGATGGTGCAGAGCCTTCAGGCTCTGGACAGGCTCAGTGTCTGCCTTTGCGTAAACAGATTTGTCTACTGAATTCACTAGAACCCACCTGTCTATTTTGCCACAAAAATACTAATATGCCTCTGAGCTTTACAGGTTACTTGTTATTTATAGCCTCTACAGCTTCCATAAAGTACGCAAAAATACTTCCATATGTGGCATATCACTTCTTTATGTCATCCCCCCGTCCTTCTGTGGTAGAAGGATGAGGTAAAACAAAATCACCTGGGTTTGATATTGTGTTGCTATGCTCCAACCTGTTTCTGGTTAGGGTAGGACTCAGTCACATCTGTTTATGGGTACGATGGGGCTCAGGAAAGTCATGGATACATTTCTATCTCTACTTTCCATTTTCTGTGACAAAATGTTCTCAAACCCAGCCAGCTGCGTATCACCTCCCAGTTTCTCAATCCATCTCCCAGTCCTACATTCTTAAAACACATTCATGAAATATGCCAAAATAGTTTCCTTACATGATGGGAAATGTTTGCTTGCGTTAACATGAGAAGAGCAGTTTACAAAGTTTAAAGAACCTCCAAAAATGTACATGTTCTAGGAAACCACCCTTTAACTCATGTGACGGTTGTTTAACGCAGCATTATTTGAAAATATACCGGAAAGTGTTTTTTGCTTTTAGGTTCCCCTAACAGAACCCTGCTCCCCTTCATGTGCAAGCATGTCTCAAAGGCATATGGATGCCACAGATTACACTTGTGATTTCAGTTTATGTGTAAATAACCAAAATTGCAACCATCTAACATAATAACACAGAGCAGTATCCAAGCCTCAAGTGTGGAAATACAACGGATGCACTAATTTCTTCGTTGGCTAAAAAGGCATGTCGCTGAACTTACGGAAAATAATGTAATTGCTTCAAAAAATCGCAAAACGTTTAACCCCGAAGCAAGGCTGAACATTTGATGGGCTGAATATATATCTGAAAAGTTTCATTCCATTTCGATCCTGTACATCCATTTGTGACAGGTGGACTTTAATGCGTGCAGGAACAAAACTCTTCATACAAAAGATATAGGATGAATGAACAGCAGCAGCAGCTGGGGCTCTCAGCCTTGGACATCGAGTGGCAGGGCTGGGATCAAACCCGATTATGGAATGTCCCTGTATTGCACTGCACTCCGGAGGACGAGGTCAAAACATTGCTCCTCCAGCCAAGCATAAGCTCTGATTCCACACAGAAAGGAGCGTGTCTGTCTTTCTCACTCACACATGCTCTGATCGCTTGCTTGATGTATTTGCAGCGATGGACCAAATGTCTGTTCTTCACATCAAAGTGGCAAAGAGGCAAAAGTTCAGCAGCCCAATTCAGACACCTTAGATTGGCTCTGCGCTGTCTTGGGAGGCCAAGACCTTGCAATGCTCAGCAGAATAATAAACACACACACACACATACAGAAACTCACACAAACACCTCAGCTGTGATCAGTTCTGGATGTGGCAACCAATCCAAAGTTTTTGATGATACATTATTGGCCATAGCTTTTTATGATCCTCTTTCTCTTTTATTTGCTTTAATGCCACCCGGAAGATCACAAAGGCACACAAACACTGTGAAAAGCATTTTAATTATGTGCAGAATGCTCGGGACCTGCTAATCTGCTATCTTTATTACAAAACCTGCAATAAAGATACCATCCATTATGCAACATCCAATCTCACTCAAACTCTTGTTCTGTGGTACATATTCCCAGCCACAAATATGATGCGACATCCAAATGATTCAAGTTTCACATTGGAGTCATGTGAGTCATCCAGTTTGTGTCAGCACCACTGTCAGACAGCTGCGCTATGCAGGAATACAAGAACACAGACCAATAGGACAACTGCTATTAACACCATGTCTACGTCACCAAAAACTACAATGGTGTTGTGCCAGACTGTCATGGAGTCAGTCTCTAGGACGAGTCCTGCTTTAGTCTTGGTGGAGACAACCAATAAATCTGTCTGTGGAGGCCCCCCGTAGTCTGCACCAAGACAACTGGCTTGTTGTCACGCGTCACATGTCCAAAAGGGCTAGTCACTCCACCTCCACCCGACCACAAAACCTGCAGGAACTGTGGTATATTCAAGAATATTCATGCTGCATGGGACGGAGCTTCGCAGGACACCATTGGGAACCTCTACAACTCCATGCTGAAATATATACGGTGTCTACTACTAGGGTTATGTAGCTCAATAAATATTTCCCATATCAGTCCAAATGTTTCATCATGTATTGTGACTGGTGACCTTTATCTTCCTTCCCAATGGCATTGCAGTCTGACACTTCCTTCTGAGAGCAGCTATGGCTTTGATGAGAATACTATATTTACTGAGTACACAACATTTACTGGAGTCAAAAGAGAACATCATTTCCACATTAGTAAAATATATCAAACAGTTATTGCCAAATACACGTCAACTGAAGACTGTTGAAGTACACACTTGGAAATGAAATGAAAAATGATATAGCGCTTGTACTCCTTTGCTATAGTAACAGCCTCTACTTTTCTTAGAAAGTTGTATGCTGGATGGTGGAACATTGCTGCAGGGATTTGATTACAGCCACAGGAGCATTAGTGATATCAGGTATTGTTGGATGATGAGGTCTGGATTACAAATGCCACTCCAAATCATCCCTAAGGTATTCAGTAGTGCTCCATCACTCCAGAGCACACAGTTGCACTGCTCCCCAGCCCAATGCTGGGGGGCTTTATACTTCTCTAGCTGCTGGTTGGCATAGGCTTGTGTTTGATTGCTTGAGGGCATCCCATTCTACTGACAATGGAGATTACACTGCTCTGTGTGCACATTTTAACACCAGTGTCAGCAATATGTGTGCCTAAAATAGCCAAATGTATTAATTAGAGGAATGCCCGGATATGTAGGGACATATACGCCTTGATTTATTGAATACAGGGGAAACTTGGACTGAATTTCAACTGTATTTATTTGTCAAATAGCAAGTAAAGTAAGTACCATTTTCATATGAACATTTATTAGTAAGTCTTATGTGACTCACATTCACACTGCATTTGAAATAATTCACTTATTAACTGGGAGGACTGACACAACGCAAAACTACAGGGGTTGGACAATGAATCTGAAACACCTGTCATTTTAGTGTGGGAGGTCTCATGGCTAAATTGGACCAGCCTGGTGGCCAATCTTCATTAATTGCACATTGCACCAGTAAGAGCAGAGTGTGAGGGTTCAGTTAGCAGGTAAGAGCACAGTTCTGCTCAAAATACTGCAATGCACACAACATTATGGGTGACATACCAGAGTTCAAAAGAGGACAAACTGTTGGTGCACGTCTTGCTGGCGCATCTGTGACCAAGACAGCAAGTCTTTGTGATGTATCAAGAGCCACGGCATCCAGGGTAATGTCAGCATACCACCAAGAAGGACGAACCTCCACCAGCATCACGTAGTGACCTGGCCACTATCCTGCAAGAAGAATGGCTTAAAATCCCTCTGACCACTGTGCAGGACGCAGTATATGTCATTCACAAGATTAACTGCTGCTGTATTGGCCGCAAAAGGAGGCCCTACACCATACTAATAAATGACTGTGGTCTAAAACCAGGTGTTTCAGTTTCATTGTCCAACCCCTGTACATGCATGCAGACCATTATGATGACTGCCCCTAATACCACGTTTACATTGCCAAAGACTGCAGTGGTGTCGTGCCAGACTGTCATGGAGTGGCAGAATGTCAGTGGGTCATCTTCAGGTGATGTGTTCCACTTTTGTTTTGGTGGAGACGACCAAGGAGTCAGTGTGTGGAGGCACCGTGTTCAGCTTGAACGGTTTGCTGTTACATGTCACATGTCCAGAAGCCCTGATAACTCCACCTCCACCCCTACCACATGATCTCCACAAAAGTCAGGAGAAAATTCAATACCTATTCACACAGCGCGCATCCAGTGAGCCATCATGTTGAAGCATTCAACTGCTCAAACGTTGTTCCATTAATTTACATATTTGTCATTCCTCTTAGCTATTGCTTGTTTACTGTAGCTCAAGCCAGGCTTAAACAAAGCACCACATGTTTTTTGTCAAACATAGTTAGTTCTTAGCAACCAGTACCTTTTTTCTAACATTACTAACCATGTTATTGTTACTGTTCCTTAAATTGACAGGCCACATTTAAGGCGTTTAATCAACTACAGATTGATTAGTGCACATAAATATATCAAATATCAAAACATTTTTAGTAAAAGCTCAAACTACAAGATAAACACAAAACATGAAGCAAACCCACTGCCATCCTATTTACACATCTGAGATATTTAAAACAGCAGTGTGAAAAAGTACGCTCCTGATGTGAGTACTCTAAACACGCTCAGCATGGACATGCAGCGTCAGGATGTTCACACCACACAATGAAAGTTTCCGTGTTTTGCTATGTGAAAAAGCTTTTTTCAAAGAAAAAAAACAAAAACACTTCAAGCCTTACACTGCAAACTAATGGCACCCTTCAGCGCTTCCCTCATTCTAGAAAGCTAAGATGAGGGACGGGAGAGTGATGAATGGCAGAGTTCAAAGAAAAGGTGTGAATCTGTCTCCTGCCGAACACACTCAGCAGACCCATCATCTCCTTAGCGCTCCTCAGGAAATGGAAGCTCCAAAGCACCGCACCAGCTCAGTGACTGTCTGCTAATGGAGGGCAACTCACCAGTGCTTCATGATAAACAGCACTGGATTGCTCAGTGGGCTCTTATCCAGGCCATGGTGTGCCTGTTTGCACTGTGGGAGAGCTTTATTTGACAGCAAGCTTCTGAAATCCCACACAATATTTCAACATCTAATGGACAGCAGGATGTTATGTAAGATACCATACGTTTGGCAAATAGGGTGTGTCCAGTGTATCGATTAGTTGGAAACCAAATCACCAGTAGCTCAATATAGATAGCTCCAGCAATAAAAAAAAAAAATCAGAAGAAAGAAAATCAGAAGATTTTTGTGGTTTGATGTTCTTTTACAATAGTAATACAGACTAAACTGGAAAACTGGAACATAAATACTGCATTCATAACCGTTCATGTTTTTATGGCATTCTCGTATCCATTTGGAAGGCACTCTTAATAGATTTGGGTATGAATCCATTGCTGCAGATCATGTACACCCATACATGCTGATTGTCTTTCCTGGGGAAGATGGGATCTTCCAGCAAGAGAATGAGACATATGACTCAGCTAGAAATGTTTGACATTGGTTGGAAGAGCATGACCAAGACTTACTAATTCCCCGGACGTCTTTAACTCCCCAGACTTGAACCCAACTGAGCATCTGTGGGACCACCTTGATCCTTGTGTTCCCTCTATGGATCCTCCCCCACCAACCTTCCAGCAGTTGTGGGATGCACTGCAGTCAGCATGGATCTGGACAACCTACCAGGACCTTCTTGAGTCACTCCCAGCCCATCTAGCTGGTGTCCATGCGTGATTGTAATTTGCCAATGTTCGACATATAATATCAAACAATAATACACTGTTTACTTTCTACTTTCAACATTTCAGACATAAATACTTTTAAGAAATGAGATGTCCCCGTATATAGACACACGCATGAAAAATTGTTGGTGAAAATTGTTGGTGTTACTGGTATTTATTGGTAAGGTGCCAGTTAGAAGTTTCTGATATTCAAGTGCCTGATATTGTTATAGTCTTAGCTCAAGCTGGACTTTTATAATTAGAGCTTTAAGTGGAAACAGTGTCTGAAATGTTCTAATGCAACCAGGGCTGTTTTTTGTGAGCCTGCTCAAAGAGGGTGTTACAAATCGAACTCTGCATTAATGGCCAATTTCTCTCTTTATTTCTCTTCATTAGAAAAGCAGTGCTTGGTTTGATGTTCTGAGTTAAAAGGGGAAAAAGAACTCATTACCAGCATTAACTGCAGGCATGCTCAGGCTCCGGAAGGCGAAAACTGCTTCTTTCACGCAGACAAACTCCAAGGACTTCAGCAGCCTCTGACCCATATATCACCTACAAAACCGGCCCACGCACTCTCCCGAACTATCCATCTGAAACCCCCGGAAAACACTCCACATCACACTTTACTGGGGTATCAGTGTACCCACGATCTTAAATCAGTCTCATCGTTTTACATGGGCTAAATGTAGCGCTTTGTCACATAGCAAGGGTGTAGAAAGTTTGAAGAAAAGCCTTTTATGCTCAAACACAGGTTTCACCGATGACCATAATGAGTTTAATCCAGTGAACATGAAGTTTCATTCACATACACTTTCAGGTCCATTCAGCATTCTGCTTTTCCCTGAGCTCCTCTATAATAAGCTATTTAATCCCTTTACAGCCTGAGGATTACAGCTCAGCTAAGGAGGGAGTAGAAGAGTGACTCTGGCCTTTTTTCCTACATCTCTAAGCACTAGATTAAAACAGCAAAACTGCCACTGGAGTTGCTGCAGAGGCACATAAAAATGCTCATGTAAGCAGATTGTGAAAAACTGTGTTGGTTTATTTTATTTACTGCACATGGTATATCACTATAAACAGCATCATGAGAACATTTCTAGGTGAATGTTGGTGAGGAACCTGCTAATGAATATCAGTAAACGAGTAGCAGCCCAGTTTACACAGTAAACAATAGAAGGCATAACAGACTTCAGCAATGAACGTGCATGCACATACAGACACTTCTAATGCCTCCAGGATCCAAAGCCTGCATCCACATGAAGGGAAACAGAATGACAGCATCCACCTACGTCTATCTAAAGATACAGCCTAAGCTGTCAATCACAGAGGTTATCTACCCTCGGTCCCAATCAGTGCAGCCTGGTCACCAGCATCTGTACCAAAATCCAGCATGAAAAAGAAGACACATATTTCTATTAAAAGAAGACCAATTATTATATTCAATAATAACAGTGAAAAATAATTTTTCTCTTTGCTTTTGTTCAGACTGCCAGCCAACATCCGATTTTTGCCATCACTAGATTTTACCCAGATGGATTGTTTATAGTCTGGACAGCAAACAAACAAATATAATCAGATTTCTGCAGATCTGATCCAAACAACATTTGAAGGTGCTTTGAAACGCGATTCCTATCGGCATTTTACACACGTGCCTCAGTCTGGATTCTCTGGGCACTCGAATCAGATTTCAAAGTGTCTTTTGCATTGCTTGCAATGTGATAAGCAAGTACAATGTCACATCCTAAGTGACAGAATTGCTGGGAGTTGGTACGTGTTGCTGCGGCATATGCTCTTATCAGGAACCAGTAATGCATGCAGATTGTTGGTGTGTGGTGATTTCTGGGGAATTAAATCTATACACGTCCTTATAACAGTGTGGAAAGTCACCTCAATCCATCTAATATAAGAAACACATCTGATTTCCCTGCAGTCTAAACATGATAAAAAATAAATAATAATTTCCTGCATATTAAAAAAATTGGAACAGTGTATCATAAAATCAATCATTTTTCCGTTGCTAATAGCAATTTAATATTTTACAATTCCATATAGAAACGTGTGATACTGGAATATCAGTATCTGTGTATCAGCATAGCTTATCAATGTTTGTGTATTGCTGATGAATTGATATCAAGATTTATGGTTTATATCAAGATGAACGGTTTAACAGATGTTCTGGGACTGGTTCCAGATGCCTCTGATGGTTTCCTAATGGAATCTGAAGGTCTCCTACAGAAAACAAATGGTCTTTAATCATAACCATTAAGCCAAGGAGATTCTATAGACCTTTAAGTGATTCATTTATTAAGAGGTCGAATAACAATGAACACCTTTGAAGGTGGAAGTGACTATCACACTTGGTTGGTGTAGCTCAGTAAATAACACCACTACCGGCCAGGGAGCCACCACCACATGTGGGAGACTGGTGTTCGAATCCTGGTCTGGGTGACTATGATGTGCTACACCAATAAGAGTCCTTGGGCAAGACTCCTAACACTACCCTGGCCCACCTGTAATATAATTAACTTTGTAAGTCGCTCTGGATAAGAGCGTCAGCTAAATGCCATAAATGTAAATGTAAATACCATGACCATAAAAAAAATCACGTGTGGCCTGTTTAGGTGAGAATGGGAGCTCAGTCTTTCCCAGCATGGGGATCTTTATTCATGTTTCATGTCTGCTTCGACAGAATGTCCTCTGAGTTTACAGCTCTTGTCATGTTCACACAGCTCTGCTCACATTCACGATGGAAGTTGCACAGTCAGTTGTTCCAGAGAACACAAGCACACTATGTGCAGGGACAGTAACAGATAATAAATAAAAAGACAAGTTTAGCAACTAACTGCATCCGCATTGGTTAATATTGTTCTAATAGAGACTAGTAGATATATTAGAAAAAATAATAAAGAAAAAAAAATTTCCTCACTTTTTTAAAGGAGCAATATGTAAGATGACACAACCTGTCAAAATTCATTCTTCACAGTTCCTCTCTCTTCCTCTTCACTCATCCCCTCATTTACAGGCAAAAAGAATTATTAAAACAAAAGCTGAAACAAAAAAATGATATTAATACTTGATAAGAATGCCTCAAACTCTTGATTTTCTGCTTTTACTGTCAGTTGTTTCCTTACTAGGAAATCTGTTCATGTGGGGGCTGTCACTATTGGCTCTTCAGGTACAAAGTGGTATTAGGAGACAGCGCAGATATCATTTGCAATGCGCAAATTTAGCTATGTTTTAAACTAAAAAACATACGGTATAAACTGATTATAGAACCTTACACATTGCTCCTTTAAAAATGGAACTTTAAAGTAATATGTGAACATAATTTTAAAGTTAAAGTTCATATACTTCATATAAACTTCATATACTGAAAGCAAAGCTGCCAAAACAGGTGAAGTCACAGTTTCTGTGATGTCACAAGAACCAACACATTAACATATATCCACCTATACAGCCTACAGAACATTAGCCCCACTCATTCATATTACAGTTATAAGGTGTGTTTCAGCTCTGGATGCTTTTTGAATGAGACACAATATAAGGCAGTTAATCAAACCAGAGCTAATTTACAGGCACAGAAACAAAACCAGCTTGTTACAGGGATAAGCAGAGGTTGGGGAAAGAGTTTTTCAATAAAGCACAACACAGGACTGCCAATCAGACCAGAGATAATTTATCTCATTCTGGTCTTTATGTAAAAATGATTGGGACCATATTAATATTATTAAGTATTTGAACTCTAATAAGTGCTGGTGGCATAAGCGATACTGTGTCAAAACTCTGTGATGGTTGCATTTGACCAATATCTCCATCTATATGATCCAGATTAATATACTTGCTACCCCAAAATGAGCAAGCACATTATGCATGTTTACCATTAACTATGGATTCTTATGGTGAAAAGTGTGTGTAATCATGGAGTTGTAACTGCACCATGCCGTGCCACACTTTCCGAAGTACTACTGAACAAACAACAACAGCAGGTCTACTCACTTAAGTTTTTTTTTTAAACCCCTTTTCAAATGAGTATGTGGTCAATGTTGTGGAAGTACTGATAGGACACATGATATGCTCACAATATTTTGCCAAATATCGTTAATATATTCGACATGCCCATCCTTACGGGCATTTATTCAGTCTCTGTCCAGGTGGGACGTACCGTGTTTTCGCTTTAGTAAGTGGGCCATGGTAGAGCATGTCCTAGTTGTGTGTGTGTGTGTGTGTGTGTATGGCTGAAAGAGTGTGGAGCTGGATTCCCTGGCAGGCCTGTTCATCAGGGGAATAATTACCTGCTCCAGCCCGGGGCCTCCCTGAGGAGAGCAGCTCTCATCTCACCTCAACACTAATAATAGATCATTACTGAGCCAGCGTCTGCACCAACAGCAGCACCTGCAACAAGCAAGACTAACAACAACGTGCACCTCTGACCCCAGGACACACACTGAGCTACAGCATGCAAAAAAGAGACACGCGTGCACACACACACACACACACACACACAAGAACGTGGCCACTAATTACCCCTCATCAGACTGGTTGATGAAGGCAGATTAAACAAAACACTGACTGTGCCAAACCCATTGATTGCATGCTTGTTTGTTTCCTTCCTTTTTCTGGACCCGGTAAAGTATCCAGACACTCCTTCTAGTTAGTTAAGGTGCACCCACTGCTTAAACAAGTGCTCAACTTTCCACAGACGGCTGGTATGATCTCCATAGAAAGGCACTGCCAATAAGATGGGCCCTGTGCCAGGTCTCAGCTAGAGAGGCATACTGGCCTCCAGCACTGGGCTGTGCTTTGGAGTGCTCCATCCAACACCTTTGGGATGAGTTGGAGTGGCGCTTGTGATCCAGAAATAATTATCCGTCATCAGTACCTGACCTCGCTAATGCTCTCGTGGCTGAATGCAATCAAATGACAGCAGTGTAGTGTAAAGCCTTCTCAGGAGAATTCAGGCTGACAAAGTCTCCTTTAATACATGTGATGAACTGAGGGATGAGCAGGTGCCTACGAACCTTTGGACAAACAGTGTACATGGAGATGAACCTCTTCCATGTGTATCACATTCTCCCCCTTATTTATTAATATCTCTCTCCTTTCTCCCTCTCCCTCTCCCTCTCATTCACAGATATAGAGAGACTGAGTAATGCTACTAACAGCTGGAGAGGACATTTGCTGAAAACATGAGAAAGAGGGCCAAAAAGCTAGTTCCCATACCAAACACTCCTGCTGCTCAACACAGTCCAACACAGCCATTGATAAAAACGACACCGTCAGGTGGTTCCGTTTGCATAAATCCAGATACAGCAGTTCAGGTCTGTGAGGACAAGATTTAACAGACACTTCTCACGACACCACCCTGACCATTTCAGAGTCAGTGAAGCTTCCAGACACAGTTCAGTTGTATTCCTCTTAAAACTGCTACTAATTAAATAGTAAAGATGTAAACTGCAATGTATCGCCTCCGCCTCGTCTTTGCAACGTGGACATGCACAATACTCGCATCGCAGGACATGCAACGCCTAGTAAGACAAATCAAATGATAAGTCATGCTACAACTTTTATTTTTTTGCTGAATGATACAAAAGAAAACCGTGCACAGCTCCTGGACTCTGGTTTTAGGCTTTTGGGGTGAAGAGTAGTGACAGCGCTCACCTGCTTTTGTGTTTGGTGCACTGAAACCAATTATAGAGCATTATAACAAGTTCCCAAGAACAAGGTTCACACTCACTAGAGTGTTAAAGTCATTTCTCAGCTATTATTTTTTTCACCCCAATCATTTCTGAGAAATGTTATCTAATACTGATGTTCAGGTGGTCTAATGAACGCCGCCGAATACATGTTTATATCGGTGACATTCAGAGTGAAGTGGAACACCCCGTTCTTGAGAAAGAGCCTAAAGTGTTCACACTGATAGGAACCAGACGTCAGAAGTGTGCAAAGGGGCACAACTCGGGTCTTCGACCGCCAGTATCCAGCACAGTTTGGCAGTTCCTCTATCCTCTAAGACCCCCACTAACCCTACCTGGCAATTCACAGATAAGTTGAACTGGGTTTGTTTGAGCAGGGAAGTCACTGAACAGTGCCTACCACCCCACCTGTTTGAAAATAAACAAACTAATGCACAAATGATTCTGAATGCATTGGCCGACAGTTTTAAAAGACGATTTTTGCTCCTGGATGCATTCAAAAGCCAGATAAGCATATGTAGGGGATTGTAAGGTACATAGTCCCAGAAAGAGAACTTTCTTTCCTGAATACTTTCCTCAGTTTTACTATTATCAACATCAAGCCTGGGTTTTTATACTCAGAGGACGCTTGTAAATGCACTGTACATTTTATACAGTAAATAAAAAGGCTGTATATGTGTTGGTAGACTTAGTGGCACTGGTTCTATCGCCACATCTGCCAGTAAATTCCTATTCATTGACCACTTGATGACTGTGAACGACTTCGTTGCCTTTGTTTAGCTCAAAAAGCTGAATTAGGCAAAGAAACGTCACAAATCGGTGGGATTCCTCTTTAACAAGTGGCCAACAGTTTTCACGGGAGCACAGAAGTGCTTCTCCCTGTCAGTGGCGTCACACTCGCACGAGCGTAAATAAAGGCTGCACCAGCACCAGCAGGCTTTCAATACTCACATGAGAGAGGATGGAAACTGAGACGGACAGGAAGTGTGCAGCGCTGAAAGCACAGTAAAAACCAGCAGGGTGGTGGTGTGGGGGTTCATGGTCGTGGCAGCTGAGTGTCGTTGAATCTCCAGCACTTCTGTCGGCTGCGCGCTACTTTTCTCTCCAGAGCTGAGGCGCCCGCTGCCCTCCTAGTTAATCGGATTAGCCGTCATCAGGACACCGGTCCGCTAACTACAGTAAGCGCGTGACTACAGGAACCGCGCTACACGCTCATGTTGAACGGCCCGCCGCTCACCGGGACTCAGCGCACACTGTCTGCTCACACACCGGACACCAGCTCACACAGCTCATCCCTTCTTTCCAGTCTGGAGTGGAAGCGATGAGTAGCAGTGTGATCGGAGCGAGAGTGAGGAGTGTGTCCCTGTGTTCCGCCTTCTTATCTCCTCCTCATCTCTATTCCAGTCATACACTCACACCTATTGGCTGCCGTCTCTCTCTCTCTCTCTCTCTCTCTCTCTCTCTCTCTCTCTCTCTCTCTCTCTCTCTCTCTCTCTCTCTCTCTCTCTCTCTCTCTCTCTCTCTCTCTCTCTTTCTCTCTCTCTCTTTCTGGATGTCTGTTTCAGACTCGGAATGCTTTATATGCAATTAGAAGATTATAGGCGGTGTAATAGAACTATTACAACTAATAACATACACATAACATCTACACCCACACAACCCCCCCATCTCTCTCTCTCTCTCTCTCTCTCTCTCTCTCTCTCTCTCTCTCTCTCTCTCTCTCTCTCTCTCTCTCTCTCTCTCTCTCTTGCTTATATTTCTCTCTCCACTCTGTTTCATGCTCTGTTTAATCTTTGACTGTCTTTCATCTGTTGTCTCCATTTTTGTGTCTCTCTTTCCCCTTTGCATCTCCTCTCCCTTCTGTTTCTTTTGCTCTCTCTCTCTCTCTCTCTCTCTCTCTCTCTCTCTCTCTCTCTCTCTCTCTCTCTCTCTCTCTATCCTTTCCTCATCCACTTTATCCACTTTCTCTTCTTTTCTCTCCTTCCCCTCTTGTCTTTTTCCTTCTTGTGCTCTCTCCCATTCTCTTTATTTCTCCATCTTTATCCTTTTTCTGATCCTTTTTGTCTTCTAATCTCTCTCTTGCCCTCTCTCCACCTCTTCATCACCCTTTCTCCTGCCTTCTGTTCTTTACTCTCTCCACATCCTTCTATCCTCTCCCTTCATTCTTTCACATTCCCTTTCTCTTACCCTGTCTCTTCTCATTCGTTCTCTCTCTTTTGCCCTCTTTCTCTTTGTCTATCTCTGTCGCTCTTCCGCTCTACTGAGACACACACACCTGAAATCAATTATGTATGTGCACTAAACTGTAGTGGGTTACTGTTGTACAATTAACCAGATAACACCTGCTCATTAAACTGTAATGAACATACACTGTAAATCCATGTAACTTTATAGCCAGATAATTGACCATATGAAAATACACAAAACATGTTTACACAAAACCATCAGTTGTGCAGTGAAAAACATTTTTATCTCAGTCCACTTAGAGGGAAAAACGCAAAGACAATGTGTGAGCATGGTCAACAACATATGGTAGTAGCATACGCCCACTGAAATAACGAGGGAACATCTAAACAGGTACGCTGAGTTTGTGTGGTGGCATATGCCAATATTATGTGAATAATAAAAAACACCCCGGTAGCTGTGCAGATCACACTTTTAGTCTGACACAAGGCAGGCTTCCACTTCTTCAGCCCTAGTGGAAATATTAAATGTCTTCTCCAACTGCAATAGCTGCTGTTCTCTGATTACCTACAAGCACAGTCTGTACCCTTATGGAGATTCAGTGATAATAACGTCTGTCTCTTTTGGTCCACTCTGCTCCTGTGGGTAACTGGGTTTGTTTCACAAAACAGGATTTTCAAGAAACATGGATCCAACACACTTGGTTCTAATGTTCAGATTAACCCAGATGTCTTTATTACCTGAATCAGGTGTGGGTCCAGGACTGGGTAAACCTGACATTGCTGGATTTAGGATTTTTGGTTAGTGTTGGGCACACCCACCATGTATGAGTTCCTGAAACACTGAGACTAGCCAAACTGTGTCATTAAGTTAGCAATGAGACTAATTGACGGCACACATTCAAAATACCGTCATTGTAGTCTGCTGATAGTCACAGTATCAGAGGCCTAAAATCCAACGGGTCT